>JARFJB010001883.1:11652500-11732500 GCA_036346205.1 Vesta saturnalis | reverse complement strand
GTCATTGTAAGCAAAATGAGTACCTGTGTTGGGCATGCAATATTACAAATGCTTTCTCGTTTATAAAGCGCTACGAGTGAGTTTCTTTCACTGTTTTGAATAAGATAGAAAATAATAAGACATCGTTTTGATGATTTACAAAACTTTTGCAATACAGTTAGTGACAGAGCTTGAAAATTAATTCTTAAATACCGACTCTGAAATTTCATTATCATTGTTCTTATTTTTCGAGGCATATATGAGAGAAAAGTTTGCCTTTATATTATTATTATTATTTTTCACACATAAGTAATTTTTGGTTGTTCAGATTGCCGAAAATTAAAAATATTTTCTTAGTAGCTTATTTATGAAAGGAATGAGGACAACATAATATCGCAGAAACCGTAGATTTCATTTGCATTTATATTAAAACGAATTACACCTTCAGTAAATAATTATAACAAGCATTACGTTACTTCATTTTTCATTTTTATTCAGAAACTTTCTAAAGTTTTAAAATAAGACAATATTACCATCTTTAGATTGCTTGTACTCTTCTGCTCCTGCTTCTGATTACTCTTACTGAACAGTTCTATTTTTTCCAACATCTGAGTTATCTGCGGTTGTCGTGTACGAACGTCTTGTCTGTTTCTTTTAAGTTTGTGTAATTCATAAGGTGAATTGTGGTGTATTGTGATAAATCTGAATCTGATAACCTATAAATCAGCAATATTTTAACTGTAATGAATCCAGATCTCCATTGCATTGTCGCTTCTCCTACTAGAGTGAGGTGCGTTCTCACGAGTTAAGTTCAGTTGACCGATATTAATTGATCAAGAAAAGTTGAATAAAACTTGAATCGTTGTTATTCACACATTTCAATATAAACTGATCAACAGATTATATTTGCAAGTGGCGTCGAATGATGTGCGTGAATGTGTAGAGGTGGTTGCAGTTTTCTGAAAACAACTTTATGCAATAAAGTCGTAAAAAACGTCGTTTTTTGGGTGAGGTAGTGGATTTTAAAAAGAAATAGTTGCGAGCATCAGACACCTTGCTGATGGAGCTGCCGTTAGATGACAATAATGATAACAATAGTCTTTAATATTGGCGGGAATTCAGCCAAAGGCTGCTTTATACAACCAAGACTAATAAAAATTGTGTTACATTTTTCATAACTTAATACATTATATCAACACTAATAGTAGATATTAGGTAAGACCAAATAGACTAACAAGCGTAACAAATTTACCGATAATTATTGAATATTACATAATTTTGAATTTGTTTTATAAATGAAGCCAACCTTAGATTTTTTAATTTATTTGGCGCTTTGCTGTAAGACGATGGTGCTGAATAGCATAACGGGAGACTTAGAAAATTTGAAATGTCGCGCGAAACTATATGACATTAAATAGTTATATTATCATTTTTCTAGATAAAGAAATGGTAGTTCGATATTTGTATGTACATGTGTTTAATGTTAAGATGAAAAACTTGAATTTATTTCGATAAGTATTTACATGTTTAATTATAAAGCTGTTAAATACGCGCGGCTATTTTCGAAAACATAGATGCTTTGTAAAGAGAGGGAAAGAGGCTGTCACAGTCGCTTTAAGTAAGCGGTCGGAGTCAGTTAAAAATAACCAAACAGGGTGATTCGTTGCCGAGGCACGAATTTCAAAGTAATAGCCAGGTTACCCTAAATTTAGAAATAAAGTAAGATAACATTTAGGGCCGAATTCATAGACGTCACTCACACTTAATTTACACTCGAATCGGCACACATGCTCAATTTGGAATTCTGAAACAAAAAACACTCAAATAGACACTACAACTATAGTGTATCAATGAGTTTATTTTGAGGGTTACTAGACGTTCTCTACATTATTAACATAACCTCACACTTTTGTGTTTGAAGCAATTAATGAAAGTTAAGAGTGAAATAGGATTTCGAGTTTTATTGATTTTTTATTTATTGTTTTAAAATGACTGATCTATATGAGTTTATCCAATATCTCGAAGATGATGTAGTCTATTCGCCCATTCCACAGTAAGTAAAATTAATACTCCATTTTTTGTTATGTAGGTAAATTTTGTATTCATTTCAAGGAAGTGCTACGAGATAATGCTAATCCGTTGGAAGTGTATACAAAAGCGAACTGCACCAAAGATATCGCTTCTGCAGAAACGCAATTCAAACAGTATTATTACCGATGGTGTATCCACTAAATAATAGGAATCAAATCGTGGACTGCCAATCCCACCAATCATAAAACTTTGCATAACCTTATGATTTTATGCCACTGGAAGTTATCAGGTAATGTTGCATTTAAGTTTTTAGAGAATATATCAGTTATGTGAATATTACAAAAAATTTCCAAGAAGAGACATTGCTCGAAACGTATTTTATGAAATTGCTCACTTCCCAGGTGTAATACGGTGCATTGATGGGACACACATTGAAATATGCAGTCCCTACAGCTGAAACATTTCGTAATAGAAAAGGTTGGATGTCTCTAAATGTTAAGGTTGTCTGTGGCCTACACCCTGAAATATGTGACATCGTAATTAGATTTCCAGGTTCTGCACATACCGAATATTCAATAGCAGTGCAGTGAAATTAAGATTTGAAGAGGGAAGATTATCAGGATTGCTGTTAGAAGATAGTGCATATCAGCTACAATACAGCACATATACAGACTAGAACGGTTGTTGAAAGAACATTTGGAATTGGAAGGGACGACTTTGATGGCTGCACTTGTGCTTAAATAATAAATCAAGAAACGCAATCAGTATTATTGCTGCTATAGCTGTTCTGCATAATATTGCAATTTTGCAAAGAGAAGAATTGCCACTACTACAGGAAGATCAAAACAGAGGTAATATTCCCGTGTAGCATTTAAATGTTGGGGAAAATGTCAGAGGCAATGCAATCAGAACAGCTCCTATTCTTCGACATTTTGTGAATTAAAATATTGACTTCTACTTAAGTTTTATTATTATTTCACTAGAAATATATATTATTCCATAAACTTTTTTTATTGTATTCTAAAATAAGCAGCTAATTCTATTTTTTCAGTTTCTAACCGGACGTAACTGCCTCTGCGCATCATATGGAATTCTACATCTTCCTTCTCAAGCTTTTTTTAACCGGGCTACACGTGCTGCTAACTCGGTATCAATTGCAGACCCCCGTTGTTGTCCTTTCCTCAAAGCAGATCTCCTTGTTGTGTCTATAAAACAGAGGAAGAAAATTAACAAATTTGATATTCAGAGAAAAGATGAGGTTTAGAGAAAGATAGGTTCGCTATGAACTGTTACCTGTTTGTCTTTTCTTTGGGGTTTCGTCCTCAATCATGGTAGTACGAGGGTTCATATTCAGCTTGATAGGTCCCCTGGATTATTGTCACTGTTGATTTCTATAAAAAATAAGTAAACGTTAGTACATGCAATATGTTCAAGGCAACTCAAATTATCGCATATGTATTCATAAATTTCATCAAAGAATACAAATTATTACATTAATCGGTATTTAAGTATTTCCATTTCAATTTGTTCTTCGACTATTGTTATTCTCATTAAATATACTTCAAACGGGTGTAAATTAAATAGCTTTATTGAGAATTTTCGTTTCCTTACCTTCACTGGTCTCAATCGGTACTAAATTATTGTCCACCAAAGCATAATTTATGCTAACATAGGTTCGTCGCTATCGATGACATCTTTGGTTTCGATGCCTACACAATCTAAGATGCCATCGACTGCATCATCGTTAGGTGGTGCTTTAATAACGCCACCGCCAGTTGCCATTTTCTATTGTTTTTCTTTTGAGAGCTCCTTCCTTCTGTATTTTATGTTTTCCAATACCTTTTGAAGTTATTGTGGAGTTCGCTGTTAAAAACAAATCCAATAATTATTACTTTTGTAAAAGCAAGGTTACGGTAATACAGTACTTGATAGGAATGAAAATTGCAGTTACTCAATACTACTTACTTTTGTGTGATCCGGTACAGAATGAACTTCTGTTTTCTTTTTTTCGGACGCATTTACTACATCCGTTTTTTTACATTCAATGATGTTTTTGTGTTGAGACACTAACTTCGTTACAAATGTTTTTTCGCTTGGTGTTATATATCTTTTTGTTCACTCATATTCAATTTCGAAATGAATACACAAAGAAAATGACAAATATAAACTGTCAAATGTAGTTCAAATTAACCAAGAATATCAATGTGGCCAGATCGCAACAAAAACTAGTGCACTACAAACTCTACTCACATGAGTCACTCATTCTGCATGGTTTTTGAATGCCGAAATTAAGGGTGTGTTCCACTCACCCTTAAACAAGTCGCGATTTAAATGTAAAAGTAGTGTAGTAGTAGTGGCGTTCCTGAATTCGGCCCTTAGTGCATAATCGAAAAGCAGTAATAACACCTTCTTTATTAAATTAATTATCGGTTGAAGTGATCAAAGTATAACGTTCAAATAAGTGATAAAAAGAAAAAAAAGATAAAAAAATAAATTAAGTTTTTTGGATATTGGAGGTCCTATATGAGTAGATTTAAATATTGAAAGAAGGACATAAAAGACAGTGATCGATCTAAATTGGTAAATCAATATATAAAGAACAATAACTCGAAAGCATTCACGATTTTGTGAAAAGATTTAGCATTGCAATTTGTTGTTGAATGTCATTCGTCGTAAACTTTAACAGTTCAAGTGATAATTTAAAACTAAATATATCCAGCAATTAATACAAATCATGAAATTGTTGGAAGGAGAATTGGAGTCATCACAACAAAGATAGAAGAAAGATATCGTGGGAGAACGAAGGAAGCAGTTCCAGTTTGGCGACATAGTGACGTCATTGGCCTGGCCACGCTGTAATTACGTCATCGGCTTTCACGAAGTAAAAAACAAGTAAATTTTTTTTAACTGTGCAATAAAAAGGATATCTTTGTGTTTTATTTCTCTTAAATGTGTTTAAATATCAATAATGAACAAAAATATGTTTTGTTCATTACTGATAGAGAATTATTTTCTGAATATTACTAATAAGAATACTAACATAATAGGATTGATTTTTGTATATTATTGTAAGCCAAGCATTCATGCTTTTACCGAATTTTAGTTTAATTAAATAAGTATAACGTTGGATTTAGTTTTATTATTAACTATTACGCATACAAAAAGCTTAAATACTGAGTAAATTCAAGATAAGTAAGAAAATCAAATTGAATGTAATGATCACTGATAACAGTAATCATTTATTTCTACTAGCTGAGCTATCTGGCGCACCTAACTGGCTTCAAAAATATTAATTATGTCCGAGATATACAGATTAAAAAGCAACGGTTCCAATATGGAACCTTGTGGAGCTTTATTTACGACTCTATAATCTGAACACATCGAAAGAGCTGGGAGGCAGATGGGTCAGCATGTGTCTGGTAATTTTAGTAAGACTAGGAGATGCAGGGAGGCGTAAACTAGAGTTAATAAAGAATTGATTGATATCCGTAGGATTAGAAAGAGATATTAGAATTTGTCCACGTTTATTGACATTGTGCACGTCTAGTTAGAGCTTGTAGTTTTCTCCAGGTAAATGGTGACGTTTCGCCTATTTTGTAATTTTCACTTTTTGCTTTACTTTAAAAAAACGATACAGTAAGTAATTTATTACCAAAAGTAGTACAAAATTTAGTTTAAGATGTCTTTGATCGACCTATAGCGATTGGAATTACCAAGGTGGACGGAATTGTTATGGCAGCTTTAGCATTATATAATTGGTTACAAATGAGTTCGAATGAAAAACATTTACCAACAAGCTCATTTGATACTGAAGAACTGAATATTGGGCGCGTTATACCGGGTTCTTGATGAACACAAGGTACTAAAGCGGATGGTTTAGTTCAATTGCAAGTTGATTTAGGAAGTCGCAAATACACATCACCGTCAAATGTGCGTAATGAATATGCCGAATATTTTTCTGGACGTGGAGCTGTGCCCTGACAACTTAATATGGTACACCATGATGAATAATGAAAAACTAATATAAACACATTTTGAAGAATGAAAAATATACTTATCATATTTGATGAGGTATCCCTTGTATTTGTAACACCACTTAGAATGTATCCGCTCTGTTATACCAGAACAATTTTGGCATGAACAATTCCTCTGTTTTCATTCCACTTTTATCTTGATTTGCAAAACAATGAATGTTCTTTTCCATACATCCTTCTAACAATCTTGATTTTGTTCGTCGAGTCAGCAATAGTAATACCAGAAATTTCCATTTGCTTCACAATAGAACCCAAAACATTTTCTCGCGCATCCTTATTTTTATATTTATCCAATCGGTAGTTCCAAAGACAATCATGCTTATGATATAATTCCAAAAATTTCATCAAAGCATTTTCAGACCACTTGATGCTCATATTTTATTATTGGTAATTTTCAATAATTTTTACTTAAAAAACACGCACAAGCACGTGGGCCGTCGGCAGGTGCTGGCGTACTACTCAGGCGACAAAAGTTGACGGCCTAGTTCACGCGTTTCTAAACAAGTTTCAATTAGAAAGAGTATTTAATGCCTCATCGCTTGAACGACAAAAATTTGATTCGGTCAAACTTTTCTCATTTCAACGATAAAGTTGATCAACTCCAATGATATAAAGGTTCTCACTACAGTTTTCAATCAACTTTTGTTGTTCAACTAAAATCGGTTAACTAACCTTGACTCGTGAGAACGCGCCTTTAGGAAAAGTTTATTCAACTAAATCTAGACCACGTCCATTAAAAACTAGATTACGAACGCGATACAATTTTTAATGCTAAAAAATTAAATAATAACCATAGATTTAACACTAGATGCACACATACGTATTTTTAACACGGGGCGCCGCACGTGCGATTAGAAATACTAGTAAAAGCGTGAAACGGTGCACACGACATTGCGTTGACGTTGCGGCGACGTACGTCCACGTGCGTGCAGTTTTGTCCGTACGTAACCGTCTAGCGTTCTCGTGTACGAAACAAATTTCTGGTGGTGAGTTTGAAACCTTGATGTTCATGGTTCAAACGAACCCACTATTTTGTGTATAAATAATTATTATAACACAGTTGAATTATACAAGTTTTATTAAGTCCAATAGTATAAAATTAAAAGAATGCTATTTACTAATGAAAATAAACTTAAAATAGTAAATAATAAAAATAAGAAAGAATGAAAAATAAAATTAATTCTGGTAGGCTCTACGTTTTGGGATGCCACTGTCAGTTTTACTCGTCGCCGCCCTGTCTGGATATAACTGTAAAATATGGATTAACGAAATATGTAATTTTCTTATAAATGTAATCGATAAAATGTTAATTAGGACAGTAGGGGTCGGTTGTGTGACTCACGGTTCTGGTGATGTAAAACAGGAATGCACAGGTGGATACACCAGACGATTGATTCTGAACCGATATAGAGGGGCGAGTAAGACGATAGATAGTATGAATGAATTCTTGGTGATTCTTTTGATGTTGATGGAACGGGATGAATAATTTGGTAGGGAAGAGATGTGAGAAGGTGTGTTTATGGTAAAGAAGTCGAGATAGGGGATGTTGTATGGGAATTATTACAAGGGAACTCGTTTTCAGAGCCTAAGCTACCGGCCACTTTCCACGAGGATAATTGCGTGTTTACGGTAGGTGGTTTGCAGGGAAGTAGCTACCTGTTCGGGGCAGAACCCCCAGAGAAATAACTACGTCTAAATTGTGACCTGACTTAAAACACGTTTCTCTTTTGTGTGGGATGGTTGTGTTTACTTATAGATGGTTTTAAGGGACGCACTACTTAATAATATGGGACAAGTCCTCCGGCAAATTAAGTGCAACGTGCCTTAGACACGTTTATAGACTCGGAGCTAAAAGCAACCAAGAGCGTTTTGTATAAATGTGCCTGCGAGAAGGGTAGTATATGTACTGGAGTGGAATAAAGGTAGATGGTGGATGTTGGTGGATGTTTATTTGTTATGAACGTGTTCGTATATGAAATTAATGGTCTAATAATGCTAGTCGGGATGCGGGGTGTAAATCAGGTATAGGTGTATAAATATAAATAAAGGTAAATAAGTGAATGTTTACGTCTGGTTTGGTAAAATAAGTGAGAATAAATGTAGGTAGTCTGGTATTTATAGAGGAAATCTAGAAAGTTTTTAAATAATGATACTGCAGTTGTCGAAGTTACTAGGAAACAGGGTTTGATCGGAAAATTTGTAAAGGATTGGCAGGATTATTATAACCGCCACACCGTAAGTTTACTGGACACACGTTATGAACCGTAACCCCGGCAAACAGTACTTTGTCATCAATTGTATGATATACACATGCGTTTTTTCACGCACGGCAAAATTGTTTTCGAAATCATTTTCTTGGCAAAAATCTCAACAAAAACGTTCAATGTTCGAACGATTCAAAACTCATACAGAAGTAGTTAAAAAATTATCCAGATTTTCCGAAAACAAAGTAACAAATTCACCTCTCGTTAGCCTTTTATCGATCTAAAAAACAATTTTTTTTATAAACAATGTACTCCAAATTATTATAAGTTTTTGTTATGGACGAAAGTAAATATGTACTTAAAAATTATTACTAATTTTATTAAATACATAAATAAAAAGTGTACCTCGAGTAGGATTTGAACCTACGACCTGTACTTTACTAGAGTACTCTAACAAAGTACAGGTGGTATGTTCAAATCCTACTCGAGGTAAACTTCTTATTTATGTATTTAATAAAATTAATAATAATTTTTAATGTACTCCAAAATCGCAAGTTTTTTTAATAGACCTCCATCGCCAACAAAAAGTAAGTACGCCTGATGGCATCGTTACGTTAGTGGTACGTTTGTTACAGCCTCGCAGCGGTGCCGCACGTTAAAACGTTAAAACAACAGACATGTGTATGAGCTGCTGCGGCCGCTCGCAGCGGTCCCGCACGTTAAATATCGCATGTGTGCATCTAGCCTAAAGAATTGGCCATTTCGTTTGATAAAACACGTAAGCAACCGGAATATTATCGTAAAATTAAGAAACAACTAATTGATCGCATTGCTTCTCGTGAATCAAATATAAAAATTAAATATGTACGTGGTATGCGGAAAATGGCACCTTTAAATTAACAATGCCCAGCAACATAATCAATGTAACCTCTTATTACCAAAATGTTCGTGGATTATGCACTAACGTCCACTAACTGTACTCATCAGTTAATGTAAGTGAATTTGACATTATATATCTTGTGCAAACTGCGCTTACAGATGAAATGCTAAGTTCTGAACTTATTCCTCGCGATCGTCAATACAATGTGACCGGACAAGAATGGTGTGGTGGAGTATTGCTTGCAGCTAAAAGTTATGTTAATTTCTTTCATTTGTTGAAACAGCTGGGAACGCGGATGGTTTTCGTGATATACAACTGATAATACTAAATCTGCAATATAAGAATCCGCAAAAAACGCGACTTTGTCCCAAGAATAGGGAAATAGTACTAACTTTAACACTAATCCTACTCGATTGACCCGTATAAATGTCACTTCTGATTATCGATACACAACACAACTGGGCCTCCCAGGTAGCTGAATATTCTTTAAAATCCACAAAAGGTGAACGGTAAAACTCCCCCGCGACAATTTCAAATAACCCTGGTGAAGGATAACCAAATTCAGTACATCTCAATATCACGTCCCGTGTTCAGTCTCCAACTCCTCTTGTCAACAGATTGAGTTAACTACCACTCTTGTGAATTTTAACATATTTCGCCATAATACAATTCAATTCAAAGCACCAATAATAAAACGCGATTCCTTCAAATTATAAGCGCGATAAAAACGAGATGAATTCTGGGAACCGAACTGAAAAATTACGTCACTAGCATTAACTGCACTTTCACGGTACTTCAATAAAAAATGTAACATGCTCTGTTTTCGTTGCCTCTAAACTTTAACAAATTGACTCTAACCCAACGTATTATAAAACCACACTCTTTGTTTAAATTAATTTATGAAAATGACTGCCCGTCATACCGTCGCCAATGTTTTAAATTTGCTAGCTACGTTTTCGTATAGTAATTTTAATTACAAATAAACAATTTTCAATTACGTAATTTCAACGTAAACTAAACTAAAATTAGCGATTATTTAAAAATAGGATTATCCATTATTTACTAGAAAATATTAAACTCCCATATAACATTCCTTTTACTATTCTACTTTCGTCAACGCATGGAATCTAATCGTAATTTTGGAACTTCAATTTATTTACAAACGAACAAACCAAAAATCTATACACCATTCGCCACACTGGGTACTAAATCCTACTCCAATTTGCATTATATCCAAGCAACGCCAAATAAAGCAAAATTTGTCAATAAATTCGTGCTTCGAAAATGTATACTCGAATATATTCAAATTTTGGATAATCTTACACGACAAGCACAGAATTGCCTCCAGCAATTCCAACATATAACATTTTAAATATCCTAAAATTCGAGAAAAAGAAAAAGGAATATACGATAAATTTTAATCACATGTGACAGTATGTTGAAAAATTACTAGCCATCGTATTTCAATTTTTGGTTACCACGTGCTACATTTAAGTTTTTTACAGAGGAAACTACAAGTGTATCGTCAACATAGATGAAGCCAGGGTTGTAGAGCTGCTGAGCTGTTTATCTAACTATACTATTTATTTTATTAAGTAACTTTTGGTCTAACTTTATATTCAGTTTATCATATAGTAACTATAAAATGAAAATTCGAAGTTATTCAAAAACTACAAAAGATAGGTAACCTATTTAAGATCAAAGCAGGATTTACATTTAATCGTAAATTCATATACCAGATGTTTTATAACTATTATGTATTGCGTATTTAAAGAACACCCTGTATAAACTAAGACCAATATTTGTTCACTCCATGAAGACGCGCTGCTGCCTGCTAGTATTTCTGGTAATATAAATGAAAGAGAGAAACACGCCTAGTTGTAAACGTCTTGTAGATGATGACGATAAATAATTTAAAGCCGGATACTTTTACGAATACAGAATCTTAATAAAGATAGATTGGTATTTCGTATTTTTACAAATACAATGGTAGAATGGAAAAATTGAATATTATACAAAATGTTGCTTTAAAAAACACAGCTTAGTTACAACATACATATACTTAAATATATTTTTGAATAACATTGATCTGTTGATTTCATCCCAAATTTCATTTGTCTAGATTTTAACAGAAGGGGCAACGAAAAACGGCGGTGTTGCATTACCTGGAATACAATTCGTAACCGTTGTATGTAACACAATTATTAGCAAATATAGTTAATTTGTTTATTACTAAAAATTACACAGAACTAAATTTGTAATGTTATCAAAACGTTTCTAAAACTCTTAGAAAATAGGCTACGTACTGTATACTTTATGCATCATTTTCTGTATCAGTTCGATATCAGTTTTTGACTTGTAGGTATAATATACGATTTTGATGTTATTCAAAACTATCAAAATACTTGTGTACATGTGGCAAAGTCAAGTAAGCTACAAGAAATGCTCAAATTTTGTTATTAACCATAATACCCTTCATATACAAACAAGGATATAAAGTGCACTTAAGCTGCGAACCCACTTATCCCATGCCACGCCACGCCACCGACGCGACGGCATCCTTCTATAATAATGTGGTGTAAATGGTAATCGTATAAAAAAATAATAATGTAATAAAGAAATAAATAAATTCTCCAAAAACACAAATCGTTAAACTAACTGGAGATACTAACCATTCACCACAAATAATGCCTTTGTCCCAGTCGGTAAATTAATATAGGGCCAGTCTTTTGATTTGTTTGATTACCACAAAATCTGCTAGCTTACTTCCACTGAACATCAATATAAAAAAAATTGCAATGTAACACTAATAAAAATAATATCGGACGCCAAGTTATTTTTTAATTATGCTCGGAATAACTAAATCGAGTTTTACACTAAAAATTTTATCAAAATGTAAAAAAATAAAAAAATATACAGACTATGTTTATTAACATGCAAAATTTAGGGTTATAAAAAATATATCTTAAAACTACACAAATTTTTTAATAACCTCTGGTATCTAAATGATTACGAAAATTTCAACTGAGGTGATGTCATCTTTGCCACAATATTGCGCAATATCTTGAAATAATACTTTACGTTGTAAGCCACACCCAAAATGGAATTTTCGTTCTAAAAAATGTATCTTCTTGAAATTGAATAAACCAATATTTATTGCGTTTCTTGAAATTTTCAATGCGAACATTGCAATCATAAAACGAAAGCGTATGCAACAGTAAAATTAAATGCGTACTTAAATTGTAATAAAAGTGTAAATCAAAGTAAAAATAAAAGAAAATAAAAGTAAAATAAAAGTGAAGTAAAAGTGCGTGAAAAGAGCAAATGTTTTAGTTTTTAGTATTATGAGTTAAAAGATATCTTACCATGAAATTAATGGAACTTGCACAAAATTTAGGTGAACAACCCAAAAAAGCTTTCTGCTTCTCACAACCTTCATCAGGAAGTGACAAAAATGGATGCTTTGAAATTAGACGATGTAGTGCGCGACGAGATTTGCGCATAGAATTAAGTCAATGATGACGCGTCGCGCGAACGTATTGAGCAGAAAAAGTAATTTAAAGTGGGAATATAAACCTTTAAGAAATATATACCCTAAAGAAGATATGCACTTAAGTTACACCAAAATGCAAATTAAGTTGCCTACTTTATAGCTATTAATAAATAAATTTTTCTTCTATTTACAAGTGAATTTAATACAACTCAAAATGGGTTGTTACACTACGTCTTACGACGTTTTTTGCAGGTAGGTGTACTCACTTATCAGACAGCACGCTACGAAACTTGTTGCCTCTAAGTGCAGTGGGGTGGTCGGTAAACCCAGAAAGGTGGAAAGTGGGTATGCTAGTGGTTCTTCGGATGAATGGGAACAAGAATTGGAGGAATGTTGTGCAGCGATGTTTGTGCTAAAAAGTAAAAAGAAGAGAAGGTACTGGGTGCACGAATTAAATAAAACACGTGAAAAATATGGTGCTTTTCATACGCTAGTGAGACAACTAGAATTGAAGCGAAACCGAAGCCGTGTACTTTCGGTTGAATAGAAAGCAATTTGATTATCTGCAAACATTATTAAAAGAAAAAATTGGAAAGTGCAACACACAATTTCGCAAGTCCGTTGGTTCCAGAGAACGACTCGCTATTTATTTACGGTGAGTATGAATATAAACTATACTTACATATAAAATAAACTAATGTATAATTATGCAAAACATAACATAGTAAGAAAACGAAACTCAATAATAATTTTATCTACCCTACATCAATACTTTTTGGTAAATTAATAACTAATTAAGTATTACAAAGACTTGAATTATTCCAGGAATCGGTTGAAAAGTTGCATATTGGGATGTATCCTGAAGTTCCTTAAGTTGTGTGGAAGGATCGGAGTGTCGCGAAGGTGTAGCGTGACTGTGTGAAGAAGGATTAATATAGGACAGAGGCACTGCAGAACTAAAAGAGTTATTGGAAGAATGTGAACGCACATCTAAACTTGCTTGATTTTGCAGTTTATGAATTTCAGCTCCTTGAATTAATTTGCATAATTCCAATTTATTCCTTACTTGATCCAATTCTGGCAGTCGTTTTGCTTACTTCGACATGCTCAAATAAAACATGTCTGATTCGTCTAGCTCGTTATGCAGCTTAACTTGTTTATTCTCATTTTTAGATGGGCGTTCTGTTTCATTATATGAACCATTTCCTCTGCTGTCGTCAGCTTTTTAATTGTATGTTTTGTTTGGACATTGGAAAATCGCAACGTCTTATCGCGTTTCTGTTATTATTTGGAGATGAGGATGACTGAGGTAGTGCTTCAGACTGAAAAATGGTTTCTTCGTTTTTTTCACCACATTTACTCCTTTCAGATTCGTCATCTTCTTCGTTTCCATCGTTTGAAGTATTTTCCTCTGCACCCACTGTTTCTTGAGCGATTTTCTCAAAATGATTTTCAGTACTGTAATAATTATGAAACATATGATAACTGAGAGCACAAAAAATAAAATATAATATTTACTGTGTGTTATGTAAATATGGCTGAAGAAAGGACATCTCTCGTTCATGCTTCCAAGGCGTGATTTTTTCACTGCTTGGCCACTTTTTTTTGAACGGCGCCTTTTCAGTGCGTTCATATAGCAATTTCTAAGTTTTGTCCAACATTCTTTTGCAGAAGATGTTAAAATAGAGTGTACATTGTAAACGAAGTAATGGAATGCGCATGTGATAAGAATATAATGTAATATGCTTTGATTTTTGTCTTCACAATATGCTATGTACTAGTAATGATATTGAACCAGACGTAACTTGTTTTAATAAAGTCAATTCTTGTTTACTAGACGTTGCTCCAGTGAGAATGAATTGTGCGCAAAGATCTTTTTATGCCAAGGAAAATTTAAGGAATATTTTAATTCGCCAATGGGTAGTGTACCATGGCAGGTCGATATTGTTCGCAGGGGAAGGCGTCATAAACTAAATAATTAATATTTCGCAAAAAAATGTCTCAATTTGAATAAAATACTTAATGTTTTTTTTTACCTGATAAATTCATTTCCTTCCCAAGCCTCGTGTCTCATATTATGGTCTCGGAATTTAAGAAACTGGAACGGATACGTGCAGCAAGCAGTCTTGCCAGCCTGGAAGGAGACAATCTCGCTAACTCTACGTTTCAAAACCGCTAGTAATCGTCAAAATCTTTCCAACGCAATAAACCTACTATTATATTAATAAAGCGGGTGCAACTTTTATTAAGTAATGTAACAATAAATACAGCACAGAACAATCTTAGGCATGTTATAAACTGCTTACAAGCTTGATAAACTTAAAAGCATTGACTGTGTGTTAAAGTCAATGATAAACGTTAAAACTAAACTTTAATTCAACAAGGAGCACCGTTCACCACCTGCAATAATAATTGACATTTACTGTCGGGTCCGACACAAAGCAACCTCTTTATCAAAATCCCGTCGCCTTAGAAAAAGACAATGAATGATCACCTGTTACCATTGATTATACAGTGTGTATAATCAATGCCTGTGACAGTGTCTTACTTGCAATATATTATTGTACTTTGAAGCGGTTAATAAAAGACGCATTTTGTTCGATATGATAAAATTATCACGAACGTGAGTAATATTATATTCATTACCTCCACAACTATTCGACTTAATTTAAACAGTCAACCTGGTAACATTGGCAGCAAGGGCAAGGGCCGCGGGGAAGAAATGGGGTTTCCACTTACCTACATGTATGGCTTCCGAACGCTTTACGTTTTGTAACTTCGCGTCGCGTCGGGTGTCGTGGCGTGGCATGGGATAAGTGGGTTCGCAGCTTAAGTAAGAAGATATTTCCTTAAGTATGAAAAATATAGCAGAACCATATTACATAACAATCTCAATTCCTTCTCTTTCTATCAGCAAATATGTTGACCAATTATTTTTGCGATAAAAGCAGTGCACAGTATACATTACTTACAACTAGGTCAATAATTAAAGGTTCTAATAATAAATGTTATTTTTTTTGAGTTTCTTAAATAGCGTATTTCAATATGAAATGTTCAAACTTTATACGTGTCAAAACATTTATAAAATATGAAACCGCAAAGCAAGGAATAAGTGCTTAATAATTAAGTATTTGAAATTCTATTGTTCAATATTCTATTATTTTAGTAACAATAAATAGCCAAATTTTTAATATAATAGTTGAAACTATCACCGTTCCACATAATATTATTTGGGAAAAATGGTGTGAATATTAATTATTTATTAACCTTATCTGAAAGCTTGCGCTTTCAGACGAGATACTGTCCGTCAGAGTGCTCAACGCTTTAAAAGATACTTAGAAATCGTTTCTGTGGGGGCCTGGGGGTTACAAACTTAAACCTTCACAGAACCAAAGCTTAGGTTGTGGTATGTAAAAATACAAAACTCGTCCAGAAACGGCGTGTGTATAAGGGCTCTATAGTCAAAAAACGAGTTAGCTAGCCTAGATGTAGTATAAATTGCGGTTTTTTAGTGTGGTTTTCGTAAGATTGTCTGTGGAATTGAATGTAGTACCAGCTTTGAAAGAACGCAAAATGAATTCATAGGCCCTTACGTACGAAAATAACTTAAATCGTTGATATCTTGATTCGAACCGTTGTAAAATTTCATTGATTTGACCGTTTTTTACGTTTAACTCGCCGTAACTCAGAAACGCGTCACCGCATCGAAAAATCGTATTCTTTAAAAAAGTTTCACTTGACTTTTATGAAACTGCTGAAAGAAGAACTATAATTGTTGAGCCTTTTACAACTGAGATCTGCAATTAAATGTATGCTCCTATTAGCATTGCGGCATTAAAGACGCTTGGCTCATTAGCTTTCCTGCACTGCGGTAGCCTACTCGCATCTCACTTTTGGCCGCAGCTCCACCTCACTCTCACTTGTTACACGTCGTATTAGGACACCCCCAAATACATAACATATAAAAAATGTTATGTGGATGATTACATGTTACATTCTAAAAAATCAGGACAAACGTAATATTTCTTTGCAATATAGTTGTAATTTACTTAAAAATGTGTATTGTATGAACTGTAAGGTTCAGTATTATTGGTTTATTATACAAGTTTGTGGATAATTAATTGCCACAATATACACACAAAAGATAAAAACTGTTACTTTGATGAAATGTATAGAATTAAAAAATTGATCGACTTATGCTCGGTTTCACAAACATTTAAACTGCGATTAAATTATTTAAGCCTATAGTATTTAATCCCAAATTTATAAATTTAAATAAAAAAAAACATTTTTCTGAAGGAAACTATTTTAATTAATGCCTACCGGTTTCGTACTCTTCAACTGCGTGCATCGGCAGGGCAGGTATATGTCAAAATGAGGGAAATTATGAAAACAAAATTAAGCCGAAATCTTAGTTTAAATGTTTGTGAAACCGGGCATACAACATTCAAATATTTATTATTCTGTCCTACAAACGATATTAAATATTTTGCTATATCCGATTTTTATCGACTTTTCGTAGTGAAATGTTTTGCAGTAGGTACCTACTGTAAACTGATACTAAGACGTGAAAGAACTTAAAACTAGTACAGGTCGTAGGTTTAAATCCTACTCGAGGTAAACTTTTTATTTATGTATTTAATAAAATTAATAATTATTTTTAATTACATATTTACTTTTGAACTTATTCGTTCATAAGAAAAAATAATAATTTAGTACCTATCTATTTAAAGGTATCCATTTAAGTGTGTATATACTGTCCTCACCAGGAATGTTTACCGCTGTGTCACCGTACACAATCATATGGTGTAATATGAAAAACATGAGTCAAAATTATGTTTGTTATAATAAATTCTGATTAGAAAATATACCCCGAGATGGCAGCATTTAAAGCTGAAGTATTCCAAAATACAATTATTTATTTATTGTAATTTATTTCGTGAAAATTAGAGAACGTTGATTATCGTAATGATAACGGTTGAAAACAATATACTTGAACTCTAACAGGTGTTTGGTACGTTATTTTTACAAGTTATGTAATTTATAACCTACAAACAATGCAATTTTCAACAAGATGTAAACATTTAATAATTGCAGCGAAATTATAAAACATGAGAATCGTCGTGTTGTAAGTTGCTGGTAAACAATCATACGTGCCCAAATAAAATGGAACTATTATTCGTAGGAAGATGACATTTAATGTGGAACATAAATTTATGGGAATGTGTGAATTCACATATTGAGAAGCATTTTACCAGAAATTATACATATATTGTACTTACATTATTGAAATACATTACTAATAGAAATTGTATTAAATATGAACTAACACTCTTGTATTATTAATTGTACATTGTAGAAACATTCTTTTAAAATGTAAAACTTTCTAATCGGGGTCACTATCTACATCCGAGCTTTCAGAATAATTTCTGATGTTAATAACCAGTTCGTCAACGGTGATGTCCAGCATTTCTTCCCGTTTATACCATTGTTTTATTGTTTCTTCAGTATGTCGCATACAATTATCCCATACGGTTTCATCACATTGCTGTAAAGCTTCGTTCTACATAGCAATTACGTTCTCATCTTTATAACCATCTCGTCCAAGATGCTTGTCATAATATCCCGTTGCGTGCGTCCATACTAATTCTATCGCATTAAACTCACAGAGATATGGTGGTAATCTTAATACTTCGTGTCCGCAGCTTCTTATTATTTCATCTACTTCGTACCTTTTTGTATTTGAAGTGACTTGATTAGACCATATAGTTCTGTTTTGAAGAGTGTGGGATCGTGACTGATGTGATTCTGTGTTAACCAGGAAAGCATATTGCCTTTTGTCCAGGATGAAGTTGGTATATTTTCAACTAACATTGAATGGTATGGTGCATTATCAATTATAATTAGCGAAGGCTCTTCTAAATGTGTTAGCAAATGTTCAATAAGCCATTTTTAAACATGTCCCCACTCATTTCACCATGATAATCTTCCTTTAACGATCTTAGTGCAAATAACAGAGCAGCACCTCGTACAAATCCTCTGGCGGATCCAGCTTGAACAACAATAAATCTCTTGCCATCGTAGACTTGAGGTTTTCGGACACTCCTAATGTCTTCATCCTGCCATGATTTTCCTGGATTTCCTTTGGAGTAGATCCACGTTTTATCCATAAATACTACTTTGCGACGATTAGTGAATTGATTTCTTTAATATATTGTTTTAGAAATTTAATTCGTATTTCTGCGATATAACTTTTTCCAATAAAGCTCTACGGTTAGAGTCTTTTTGAATTTGAATCCTAGCGACTGGTTTGCACGATGAAGAGTTCTGTCACTTATTAATATGGACTGTTACGAATTTCTGCATTTAAACTTGCAACTGTGGCATGTTTTTCTGTAAATGAATTAGTATGTCAAACATGTCTAAAAGATTGTGATGTAATATTACTCACTTTGTGCATACATATCGTATAACGTATCCTGTCTCTGTCTCTGTCTCTGTCTCTGTCTCTGTCTCTGTCTCTGTCTCTGTCTCTGTCTCTGTCTCTGTCTCTGTCTCTGTCCTCTCTGTCTCTGTCTCGTCTCTCTCTGTCTCTGTCTCTGTCTCTGTCTCTGTCTCTGTCTCTGTCTCTGTCTCTGTCTCTGTCTCTGTCTCTGTCTCTGTCTCTGTCTCTGTCTCTGTCTCTGTCTCTGTCTCTGTCTCTGTCTCTGTCTCTGTCTCTGTCTCTGTCTCTGTCTCTGTCTCTGTCTGTGTCTGTCTCTGTCTCTGTCTCTGTCTCAGTCTCTGTCTCAGTCTGTCTCTGTCTCTGTCTCAGTCTCTGTCTCTGCCTCTGTCTCTGTCTCTGTCTCTGTCTCTGTCTCTGTCTCTGTTTCTGTCTCTGTATCTGTCTCTGTCTCTGTCTCAGTCTCCGTCTCCGTCTCTCTCGTCTCTGTCTCTTAATCGCATACGGTCGAGGTGCGTGTCTGGGTAGTTGATTAGAAGCACATACAAGTCGAAACACATTCTTCTTGTGGCTGGGATCGATTTCAAGCATCTCAACACTTGTGCCGCATACATCTTTCTTCAATTTTATCTGCACTCTGTTTTGAGGCTGTAGTACGTTTTTCTAATACATAAACAGAATCTTCAATACTGTGATACGTGTAGCAGCAAAACACATTAGCTAGTTAGTTTCACCTCTATATTACTTTACATGCAAGCCTGATCTAATCATAAATAAATACATCTGTTAAAAAAGCTAATTAAACATAACCCACGGCCTGGGTATAGCAAGCAACGCTTCCAATTATAGCTTTTAGACAACACAATAGGGCCTACAACTAAATACAATCGACTAGCACTGCTTTAGTACGAGGATCAAACGAAAAACGCATGCACGCACGCACGCACGTACACGTGCGCACGCACGACTACATGTACGCACGCACGCACGTACACACGTACGCACGCGCAAGCTAGCACGCTCGCACGCACGCACGTATGCGCGCGAGCGCTGCACGACCGTACGTACGCTCGCACGCACGCACGTATGTGCACACACACACACACACACACACACACACGAGAGCGCGAAAACACGCTAAAGCGAAAAACTTGTAAACTTGCAAACATGAATCAAGACGGTGGAGCACCGCTAGAAAAAACAGGTTTATTAACAAAACCGAAGGAAAGCTTAACGTTTTGAAAAATATTATTATTATTATTATTATAAACAACAATACATTATTATTATTTAATAACATGCTTTATCGGTTTTCTTCTTCTTCTTGAACCGTGAGTCGTCCTCATCATCATCATCATGATTTTGAGATTTGCCCTTCTCCCTACCTCATAGCTCTTCTTTCTCTTCTGTGAACCATCATCTTGGATGTGAGATACACCCAGCTCAACCACCTCATCGCTTTCATCATTATCTTGAACGGTTATGTTGTAATAGTTTATTAACAAGTCAGTAAAATCTCTAATGTCCGCTGATGTTGGCTCATAAACAGGAGAATACATCTATAGTAATGCTCACTCGATTTGACAGTTACACTTTACCACAGAGCGAAACAACGAGAAACTGAGAACGCAGCTAGCCTTGGGTCTTGTGCGCACCAGCTACTCGTCAACGTTCGGGTAGAATCGGACATCTTACGGGGATGTCTGAAGTTATTGACACTAACCACACTCTAACATAGCCCCAGGGGCATGTTGTATAAAATCTAAATGCCTCTTTTATGGTCGAGATATTTTCTCCTTAAGACGAACCAGAAACGACAGCTAGCCTTTGGGCCTATGCGCAAGCGTGCTCGCCCATGTTCGGGTAGAATCGGACATCTTCGGGGGATGTGTGGAGTATTGACATAAACACACTCTAAAAAAGCCCTGGGGGCATGTTTATAAATCTAAACGCCTCTTTTATGATAGAGCTGTTTTCTCCTAAGACGCCAGAACGCAGCTAGCCTTTGGTCTTGTGCGTAAGCGTGCTCGTCAATGTTCGGGTAGAATCGGACATCTTCGGGGGATGTCTGAAGTATTGACCTAACCACACTCTAACATAGCCCCTGGGGGCATGTTTATAAAATCTAAATGCCTCTTTTATGGTCGAGATATTTTCTCCTAAGACGCCAGAATGCAGCTAGTCTTTGGTCTATGCGAAGCGTGCTCGTCCATGTTCGGGTAGAATCGGACATCTTCGGGGATGTCTGAAGTATTGACCTAACACTCTAACACACCCCTGGCATGTTTATAAATCTAAACGCCTCTTTTATGATAGAGCTGTTTTCTCCTAAGACGCCAGAACGCAGCTAGCCTTTGGTCTTGTGCAAGCGTGCTCGTCAATGTTCGGGTAGAATCGGACATCTTCGGGGACGTCTGAAGTATTGACCTAACCACACTCTAACATAGACCCTGGATATGTTTATAAATCTAAACGCCTCTTTTATGGTCGAGGCATTTTCCCTAAGACGCGTCTTTATAATAATAATAATAATAATATTTTTCAAAACGTTAAGCTTTCCTTCGGTTTTGTTAATAAACCTGTTTTTACTAGCGGTGCTCCACCGTCTTGATTCATGTTTGCAAGTTTACAAGTTTTTCGCTTTAGCGTGTTTTCGCGCTCTCTCGTGTGTGTGTGTGTGTGTGTGTGTGTGTGTGTGGTGCATGCGTGCGTACGATGCGTACAGTACGTCGTGAGCGCTCGCGCGCATACGTGCGTGCGTGGAGCGTGCTGTTGCGTGCGTGCGTACGTGTCGTGCGTGCGTGCGTACTGTCGTGCGTGCGTGCGCACGTGTACGTGCGTGCGTGCGTGCATGCGCGTTTTCGTTTGATCCTCGTACTAAAGCAGTGCTAGTCGATTGTATTTAGTTGTAGGCCCTATTGTGTTGTCTAAAGCTATAATTGGAAGCGTTGCTTGCTATACCCAGGCCGTGGGTTATGTTTAATTAGCTTTTTAACAGATGTATTTATTTATGATTAGATCAGGCTTGCATGTAAAGTAATATAGAGGTGAAACTAACTAGCTAATGTGTTTTGCTGCTACGTATCACAGTATTGAAGATTCTGTTTATGTATTAGAAAACGTACTACAGCCTCAAAACAGAGTGCAGATAAAATTGAAGAAAGATGTATGCGGCACAAGTGTTGAGATGCTTGAAATCGATCCCCAGCCACAAGAAGAATGTGTTTGACTTGATGTGCTTCTAATCAACTACCCAGACACGCACCTCGACCGTATGCGATTAAAGACAGAGACAGAGACAGAGACGGAGACGGAGACTGAGACAGAGACAGAGACAGAGACAGATACAGAGACAGAAACGACAGAGACAGAGACAGAGACAGAGACAGAGACAGAGGCAGAGACAGAGACTGAGACAGAGACTGAGACAGAGACTGAGACAGAGACTGAGACAGAGACAGAGACAGAGACAGACACAGACACAGAGACAGAGACAGAGACAGAGACAGAGACAGAGACAGAGACAGAGACAGAGACAGAGACAGAGACAGAGACAGAGACAGAGACAGAGACAGAGACAGAGACAGAGACAGAGACAGAGACAGAGACAGAGAGAGAGAGACAGAGACAGAGACAGGGACAGAGACAGAGACAGAGACAGAGACAGAGACAGAGACAGCGACAGAGACAGAGACAAAGACAGAGACAGAGACAGAGACAGAGACAAAGACAGAGACAGAGACAGAGACAGAGACAGAGACAGAGACAGAGACAGAGACAGAGACAGAGACAGAGACAGAGACAGAGACAGAGACAGAGACAGATACAGAGACAGAGACAGAGACAGAGACAGAGACAGAGAGAGACAGAGACAGGGACAGAGACAGAGACAGAGAATCATTTTGTTTATAGACTCAAATCCCAGTCTTAATTCATTCGGCAGCTTTGCGTGTTTTTCGTTTTGTGTGTTTTCGTTTTTTCGTGTTTGTGCGTTTGTATGTTTGCGGTTTTCGTGTTTGAGAATTTTTGTGTTTACGATTTTTCGTAACAACAATTATGCAATCTCATTTGATAAAATTCAATTCATATTAAATAGTCGCTAAACCGTACATTCACATTGTATGACAACAACAGGGTAATTAGCTGATTATGCAATGCCATTAACTGTTTATTATCGTTATAGAATTTAATAGTGTATTTAAAATCAAACGTATACGTTACCTTTACCTTGATTAGCTTCTTTTAATACCAAAAAAATATTCTACCGTTTATTAACCCTTAAAAATAGGTAAAAAATACGATCCTACGTGCACATCCATTTGCCTATCCTTTAGGGCTGCCAAAAGGCTCTTAATACAAACAAAAAGGTTGAAAATACTGTCAGGGTTGAAATGTACGTCGCTCACGCTAGTGAACACAAAATTGCTGTCAAAAGGCCCTTAATACAAACAAAACAGTTAAAAAATTTCATCAAGGGTTGAAAATATATCCCCACACGGACCTGATAAATACAAAAAGGCCTTAATTAAGAATGCAAAGGGTTGAAAAACGCGTCCTACACGTGGACGAATCAAAAAGCGAAAATAATTAGGGTTGAAAAAGGGTTAAAATACGGTCTCACAGTAAGCGAGTAAAAATAAGGGTGGAAAATCCGGCCTCACACGTAAGCGTGTAAAAAATTAGGGTTGAAAATACGGTCTCACACGAGGATATATAAAAAATTGGGGTGAAAAACCCGGTCTCACAAGTAAGCGAGTAAAAATAAGGGTGGAAAATCCTGTCTCACACGTGGATGTGCAAAAATAAGGGTGGAAAATCCGGTCTCACACGTGAGCGTGTAAAATAAGGGTGGAAAACCGGTCTCCCACGTAGGCAGTCTTGTGACGTAAAAAAAAAAAGGAGTGGGGCAAGTGCCCCTGTACTACTTTCAAGACATTTTTATAGCCTGAAGGTTATGTAGGTTATAACAAACAATGCAATTTTCAACAAGATGTAAACATTTAATAATTGCAGCGTAATTATAAAACATGAGAATGATCGTGTTGTAAGTTGCTGGTAAACAATCATACGTGCCTAAATAAAATGGAAGATGACATTTAATGTGGAACATAAATTCTATGGGAATGTGTGAATTCACATATTGAGAAGCATTTTACCAGAAATTATACATATATTGTACTTACATTATTGAAATACATTACTAATAGAAATTGTATTAAATATGAACTAACACTCTTGTATTATTAATTGTACATTGTAGAAACATTCTTTTTAAAATGTAAAACTTTCTAGTCGGGGTCATTATCTACATCCGAGCTTTCAGAATAATTTCCGATGTTAATAACCAGTTCGTCAACTGTGATGTTCAGCATTTCTTCCCGTTTATACCATTGCTTTATTGTTTCTTCAGTATGTCGCATATAATTATCCCATACGGTTTCATCACATTGCTGTAAAGCTTCGTTCCACATAGCAATTACGTTCTCATCTTTATAGCCATCTCGTCCAAGATGCTTGTCATAATATCCCGTTGCGTGCGTCCATACTAATTCTATCGCATTAAACTCACAGTGATATGGTGGTAATCTTAATACTTCGTGTCCGTAGCTTCTTATTATTTCATCTACTTCGTACCTTTTTGAATTTGAAGTGACTTAATTATACCAAACAGCTCGGTTTTGAAGAGTATGGGATCGTGACTGATGTGATTCTGTGTTAACCAGGAAAGCATATTGCCTTTTGTCCAGGATGAAGTTGGTATATTTTCAACTAACATTGAATGGTATGGTGCATTATCAATTATAATTAGCGAAGGCTCTTCTAAATGTGTTAGCAAATGTTCAATAAGCCATGTTTTAAACATGTCCCCACTTATTTCACCATGATAATCTTCCTTTAACGATCTTAGTGCAAATAACAGAGCAGCACTTTGTACAAATCCTCTGGCGGATCCAGCTTGAACAACAATAAATCTCTTGCCATCGTAGACTTGAGGTTTTCGGACACTCCTAATGTCTTCATCCTGCCATGATTTTCCTGGATTTCCTTTGGAGTAGATCCACGTTTTATCCATAAATACTACTTTGCGACGATTAGGTGAATTGATTTCTTTAATATATTGTTTTAGAAATTTAATTCGTATTTCTGCGATATAACTTTTTTCCAATAAAGCTCTACGGTTAGAGTCTTTTTTGAATTTGAATCCTAGCGACTGGTTTGCACGATGAAGATTTCTGTCACTTAATAATATTTGACTGTTACGAATTTCTGCATTTAAACTTGCAACTGTGGCATGTTTTTCTGTAAATGAATTAGTATGTCAAACATGTCTAAAAGATTGTGATGTAATATTACTCACTTTGTGCATACATATCGTATAACGTATCCCTTATTCCCATTTTGCACGTTTCAGGTAGATTGTCAGATTTGGTTTTCTTGCGTGGTCGTTTTTACCCGGGCTTGTTAAAATAGGGTTAGGTACAGCTCGAGAGTTGATATTTCTCACCATCTTCTCAGATATAGCCAACGCGCTTGCCATACGCTGTAATTTCGTGATTCTAATGAAAGGAGACCACCGTTTCCTTTCTCACTCTCGAAATACTGCAGTAAATTTAACATAGTTGTGCTTGTGTGTGCAAGGTTTTACCCTGTGCAGACATTAGGATGGCAGAGACTAAAATGAATAGTAAGAAAGGCGAAAATGAATAACAAAGGGAATAGTTCTTAAAATAACTGATTTAAATTGTGTAGTGAATGATGATTAAAAGTAAATGTAGGAAATGAGGAAACAGTCAAAGGATAAACAAAGGAATGGAGGTTATGGAGCATTAGTCAAATGATAATTAATTTCATACGCATATAAAGCAAATTGGTATCGCGTTTATAAGTTTACTCTTCCTACTGCATTTGCTTATCCAATACCGTATGTTGATTTCGTCAAATGCACTACGAATATTCACCATCCTTATTTAATTCACTGTTTTATATGAGAAGACAGTATAAACAAATTGGACATTTAAATTCATAAATTAATGACGTAGCGGTAAACATTCCTGGCGAGGACAATGCAATATATTTGCATAAAAAAAACCACTTTACTGATCATATCTGAATCACTTTCCGCGATAGGTAGTGAAGGATTTTGGATCATTTCATTTTTGCAGGCTTGTTGGCCTATATATTTGCAGGATCCAATACAACCCAATTTTTTTGCAAGTTCAAACTTTGCTTCTGCAGTCTGAAAAACGTAATATGATCAGATTAATGAATAAGAAAATTGTTATTATAAAAGTACAGGGTGTTCCACGTAAGATGTCCCTATGTCTTATCTTACATATACATACAGGGTGTCCCAGTAAGCCGGAATCGATGTCAACTCGAAAATTTAAATGGAACACTCTATATTTTGTTACACATTTGGTTTTTCCTCAAAAAGTGAGATACTTTTATCTAAAACTTTTTTTTTAATTTTGCATAGTTTCGGAGTAAAATGAGGTTATGTTATTTTTATTACAAAATTGCTCTATTACAAAACTTATTACTAGAGTGAGGATTTTATGCAAAATGCATATCGCTAATTTTTTATAGTTGAAGAATATCGTTTTGTTTTTAGACGAATTGCACTAAATGCAATCATTTGACATTAATTAATTTTTGCATATTTTGCATATTTCGCCAAATACTGCATATATTGCAATTTTATGCATATTTTGCCGTTTTATTCATAATTAATATATATTTCGCATTTTTTCTATATCTTCCAAATTCGCTTTAAAATGCATTATTCTAACTTATTTTAAATTTTGTTATTGTGTATAACTAAGAAATGTATTTTTATATGAAAAAGACAGGTTTAAAGAAAGATTATTACCTGCAGTTAAGTGCAACGTTAATACTTCCGGATTATGAAGTTTCAATTCCGCTATTTCGTAGTATTTGAAAATTCCAATGGTACCTAAGTAGATAGTTAAAGCATTGATTGAGGGAATTCCCGCAATCAAGGGTTAAAGTTATTTGGACTTTTTCAAGGTAAGTGTTTAGTTAGTTAATCCTTCTTGAAAATAATTTGAGAGTAACGGACAAAATGCAAAATTTTAAACATTCTTTGGGCGAAGACGTAACTGAATGGTACGGCTTTGTTAAGTGAACTTCAAGATGCCGAAAGTTAAAAATAGTTTAGTTCAAGTATGGATAAAAAATATATCCGAGCTACGTCTGGATGATGAAAAAGTGTTTTGCATAGCCTGTGGAAAAATAGTAAGTACCATTACATATTTCATGTGCGAAAGGAAATCTTAAGTTACACAGCACATTGAAACCTCTCTTCATAAAAGAAAATTAGAAACATTTAAGAAAACAAAAGTTTGTCAGACACCTTTGCGCCAGTCGTTGTTTCAAGAAACGGCCAAAAGAAATGCACAAGAGGAATTTAATTTCGAATTGTGTAGTGCACTGTTAAAGCCAATATTCCATTAAAAAATTGCAAAATCCTAGTTTTAGGTCATTTTAGAAAAAATTAGTAAAAGCAAGTGCCAGATGAAAGCACGCTTCGAAAAAGTATATTAATGATTTATATCTTGAAACTATAGGGCATATAAAGAAAATTACAAAAATAAATATCTTTATTTTATAGTAAATGAAACTCAGATTGTTGCGGGCGATATGTTGCAAATTTAATGATTGGTTATTTAAGTGAGGCGCAGTCTAGTATATCATATTTAATCGCTTCCAAAGTTCTTGAGAAAACCAATCATGCAACAATAGTTCGCTTTATAAACGAAGCTTTCATGCAATTTTTATTCCTGATATTGTTGCAACAGATAAAATAGTTTTAATGCTGTCTGATGCAGCACCGTATATGGTAAAAGCTGGACAGCAATTAAAATTATTTTATGAAAATTTAATACATGTAACATGTCTCGCACATGGTATTAATAGAGTAGCAAAACAATTCGTAATCAATTTCCATTAGTAAATAGTTTAATAAGTAGTATAAAGAAAGTGTTTTAAAAGCTCCGTTACGAATTCAATTGTACAAAGAAAAGTTACCTAATATTCCTCTACCACCAGAGCCTGTGATTACGCGTTGGGGTACTTGGTTAAATGCAGCTCTTTTTATGCAGATCATTTGGAAAAATAAAGGAGTTAGTTTTAGAAATTTCTGATAATTCAAGTACTTACGTTCAAAAAGCTCAATCCATTTAAAAAAAAACAGAATTGCGCAATGAGCTGGCATTTATAAAAGCAAATTACTGTTTTGTAAGTTCAACCATTGCTAAATTAGAAACGGAAGCATTGTCATTAAATGAATCTATGCAAATAATTAATAAATTTCAACAGCTGATTTCTGCTGTTTCAGGAAATATTGGTAAAACTATTTCTAATAAATTAAATGAAATTTTACAAAAAAATAGTGGATATCAGTTGTTACTAAAAGTTAATAATAAAGTTCTGAAACTTGAGGAAAATTCCGATGATCTTGTTATAAATTTAGATTAGGCCATATTAGCCGCATTAAAATATGCACCCATAACTTCTGTGGATGTAGAAAGAAGTTTTTCTTTGTACAAAAACATACTATCGGACAGACGCCAAAATTTTCTGCCCGAAAACTTAGAAAAATATTTAGTTATGAATTGTTTTGCAAATAGTAAAAAATAAATAAATAAATAAATAAATCTATAGCGTATAAGTAAATATGTAATTTTTAAATAACACAATTTTAAAATAATGCTAAATAATAATTGCTTTGTAAGTAGTAATGACAGGGTGCAGTTTTTATAAATGTATAGTGTATAAGTAAATATGTAGTTTTTAAATAACACATAATTTTGAATGTTAAAATAATAAGTTTGTATGCAATTTATCTTTTTCCTATTAAAAAATTACCAGCATATATACTTTTTTTATATATTAATGTTATAATTTGGAATTCACACAGGTAAATAGAAGATACAATATTTATGCATATTTTGCATATTTTGAATTAATAATGCATTTTTGATGCATATTTTAAGGTTTTTAAGTGCATATATATGCACATATTTCGGCATTTTATACTGCATAAAATCCGCTCTCTACTTATTACTATACACAAAAAACAAAAAAAAATTAGGTAAATTATATATATTTCACATCACAAAGGTTGTGATAAATGATCCAAATCATTAGAAACTTCTATTTTAATACTGGGTATTTTTTTATACACGGGTCAGTCGAAAATATTTTGATTGAAAAAAACCTGGATTTTTTAAATTTATATTTTATTGCATACTTAAGTTCTGTATTAAAAAATTAAAAACTTTTTGTAATTACACTTTTTTAAAAATTTTCATTAGTTTTGGAGTAAATTTAGGTTTTGTAGATTAGTTTAAAAAAGTTGTAAGAGAAAAGTAGAATCCTTACTATACTCTGTTAAAAATTAATATTTAAAATAATATAGGAATTCCCTCTCTTTAGTATTTGCGTCGCAAGTTTAAGCTTTAATAATAGGCCTAGGATGAGGGTAATGATAGTTTTTAGTAATACAGGGTGTCCCAAGATATTTGGACACATTTTGATCATGAATGCTGCCTAAACGGAAAACGATAGAAACGTGTAGTTTTCACTGGTGTACTTGATTCAGCCCAAAGTTTTATTTTAGCTATAAAATAATTTTTCCCACGAATACAAGGTGTTTTAAAAAAATTGCCATTTGTTAAAGCGAAAATAATGAAGTTTTTTAAATATAACACCCTGTATATTTTGCTGTCATCTTGAAGATGTAATCTTCTACTTTCTAAAAATGTATGATATGGTACTATTTACTCCAAAAACAAAAGAGTTAAGTAAGTTTATATAGGTACACCTACTGTATACACGTAGGTTAGATATACGTTTTGCTGATTAATGCTTCTAAACCAAAAATTATAAAAATATGCCCTTGCTCGGATTCAAAGGGCTCTGGAAGAGGTCAATGACGTCACTGGTCGCTCTTAGATCAATCTGAGAGCAACATAATAGAAAACGCTATAAGTAAATCTTTGCCATGTGTTAATGCATAATAATGAACACTATTTTCGATTGCAGTAGGCCTAGGAATTGACGTGAAACAGTAATGTTATTTATCAATCAGTTCACTGTTAATATTCTAGTTAACAATATCTAAATACGTGTTGTGTCCGTAGTGTTAAGGAAAAAATGATTTATACAAACCAAGAAAAAGCCCAAACTGTGGTGTTGTTCGCAAAAACAAATTCTGTTGTTAAAACTAGAAGGCAATTTCGTATGCAGTTTCAAAAAGATCCACCGTCTAGAAATTCTATTTTGAGATGGTATCAAACATTTCTAAGAAATGGATCAATTGAAAGAAAAACAAGAGGTAAAATACAAAACAATCCCGATTTTTTAGAACGCATTTTAAACATACTTGATATTTTACACCAAAATAATAATCGTATTTCTATAAGAAAAATTGCAGGATTAATTGAATTTTCTAAAAGTGAAGTATAAGGTGTATGAAAATTTTAAAACTTACACCATATAAAATACAAACTTTCAGAAGTTGCGCAGAGAGATTATGTAAATCGAATTTTCCTGTCTGAGACAATCCTGGACCTGTACAGGGAACAACCAGAAGTTACAATAATCATGTCTGATGAAGCGACATTTCAATAGATGGAAGAATTAACAAACACAATTGTAGAATTTGGGGCACTGAAAACCCTAACGCTTTTAATGAATATCAGCGAGATACTCCAAAAGTTAATGTGTGGTGTGGTGTGACCAAAGAGATTATTTATGGACCTTTCTTTTTCTGAGTCAAACCGTCACTGGAGTTAACTACACGGATTGTTAGAATTATTCTTTATCCTCAAGTACAGCAATATGGTAATATGGGGAGGTATATTTTCAACAAGATGGTGCGCCTCCCATTATTCACTTATTGCTAGAGCATCCGTTACTCAAGCTTTCGGTGAAAAGTGGATAGGGAGAGCAGGACCAATTGAGTGGCCAGCAAATTCACCTGAATTAACGGTCCCGGATTTTTTTCTATGGGGGTACGTTAAAGAGAGGTGCTATAATCCTGCACCACGCAATATTAGGAGGAATTCAAAAATAATATTAGAAACGTTATTGCCGGAATTACACAAGAAATGCTAGCTAATGCCTTCATGAACCTTCAGTGCCGGCTAACCAAATGTATTGAGGAAAACGGGGACATATTCAACATTTAAATTTAAATAGTGGTTTATAATTTTAGTTAGCAGTAACCTATTTTATGTTTTTTTTCTATTTGTTCTTCATCATCTGTTATTAAAGGTTATTTACTGTTTTAAAAAAATGTTTTTATTTCTCGTACTGGCGTAATCTCTAGCCCACCCACTTGTCCAGAACCGATCGTTAAGCTTACTGATTAGTTTTTGTTTTCGAAAATAGCATGAAAAAAGTATTATGTAAGGTACTATTGTCTAAATGTACTGGGTTGTTCATTTAAAAGACCTAAAACTTTTGGCAAATTGTATCTGACTGTGCTGATTAAAATGTATGCAGTCGGTGCATAAAAACTTACATAACTCTTTTGTTTTTGGAGTAAATAGTACCATATTATACATTTTTAGAAAGTAGAAGGTTACATCTTCAAGATGACAGCAAAATATACAGGGTGTTATATTTAAAAAAAACTTCATTATTTTCGCTTTAAAAAATGGCAATTTTTTTAAAACACCTTGTATTCGTGTAAAAAAATTGTTTTATAGCTAAAATAAAACTTTGGGCTAAATTAAGTACACCAGTGAAAACTACAGGTTTCTATCGTTTTCCGTTTAGGCAGCATTCATGATCAAAATGTGTCCAAATATCCTGGGACACCCAGTATAATAATTATTTAAAAATTAAGTCCGCTGTGTTTAACAAAGTAAACCATTTGACGGTTAAGAAGGCTGTGATAGCGTGTTACTCGTATAATTCTTTTGATTTTGTATGTTAAAAACATAATATTTCGACCTTTCTAACCTTTTGCACTGTTTCTGGTAAAATAATATTTTAAGTAGGCTTGTTAAAACAAAAATACGAAATACTAAATAAATTAAATTCATATATAATTATTATCATTAATTGTAAAATGGTTACTAAATATTTTATTATAAAATGATGCACCAGAACGTATTTAATGCATAATAAAACAACTAACAAACAAATAAACAACAGAAGTTTACAACAAGTTTTCAATGTATCCCCCATTAACCGCTATACATGTGGTATATCTAGTTTCTGAAGATTGAATGGCATTTTTCACTGCATCGGAATTATTTAATGCTTCAATTCTTTCCTAATTTTTTTCATTCAAAATATTTTCAACTGACCCGTGTATAAAAAAACACCCAGTATTAAAATAGAAATTTCTAATGATTTGGATCATTTATCACAACCTTTGTGATGTGAAGTATATATACTTTACCTAATTTTTCATTTTTTTTGTATATAGCAATAAGTTCTTTAATAGAGTAACTTTGTGATAAAAATAACATAACCTCATTCCGAAACTATGCAAAATTAAAAAAAAAGTTTTAGATAAAAGTATCTCATTTTCTTGAGGAAAATCCAAATATGTAATAAAATATGCATTAAAATTTTTCGAGTTGACATCGATTCTGACTTACTGGGACACCCTGTATGTATAAAAAGTAAATAATTTAAAAACTGTAATTAATGCAAACAACTTTTATATAAAACTTTTTTTGTATATGTTATAGATTCTGAGATAAGACAGGGACATCTTACGTGGAACACCCTGTTACCTTTCTTACAACCATATGATTAAGACATGCAATTTTTCGGAGAAAGCCGGAAGAGAACATAGTAACGGTTTAATATTGCCTTCCAAATCTACTTTCCAGATAAAATCAGACACTTCAGGTAACTGTGAGCGTGGCTGCAATGAATTCAGCCACACTTTAGCCTCAAACAATGTTGTTAAAGAACGTCTTCAGTTGGTGGTAATTTTGTAATTGTTGTAGAAGTTGCCATTATTACTTGAAGTACATTTACAGACGACACATCTAGGTTTTTTGCGTAAAGATTTCATACAAATTTCTGCATATTTTGAAACATTTCTTTCGAAAATGCGTCAATTCCAATTCCGTTTAAATATGCATAATATTTCGTGTAGGTTTTCCATGTTTTTTTCCAAGTCCTATTTGACTCGTTGTATCACAACCAGTAAAAGCATGAAATGCGGGCAAGTTGGAAGCAAGATTACCAGGCATATTAATTTCATGGGCGGGTATATAACGCGTGGTGTCCCTCTTTCCAGTTTTCAACCACAATTCTTGTGTCAAAAATTGTTTGAAGTGTACTAAAAGAACTAGAACATCCGTATCATTACATTCTATGATGCAATGGTCACAACCAAACATTTTTGCCGAAAGAATATGTAAAAGAATTTTTGTATCTTGTATCTTCTTCCTGCAGATTGTAATATTTTTTCGTTTGCTATTTCAAAGTTAGCTTTACACTGCAGGATATTTTTCAAGCCACCACTGCTAACAAAGCTAATGGATTTATCTAAAGAATGTTCATATAATTTTTGCGACAAAAAATTGGTTAGCTGGTTTTTGTTACACGTGGAATGAGTAAATAAGTTCGATTGCTGCGGTAATGCATACTCTTTCCGCTCTATCTGGAAAATGTAAACAGAATCTGCATTCATCAGTAAAAAGAACATTATACCATTGCCCGAAGTTCCAATGTAAAGGTTCATTGTAAAATTGTAGTCTAGCTACTCGGTGACGCGGAATTAATTTCGGTCCACTTGCTGGTCTGCAAGCGTACAAACCGAACTCTTTCGATCTTTGGCGAACTGTCCACACACTAATATTTGTATTTCGGACCTCGTGGAGTTGATTCCTTGACTGTCTTGATGTTAAATGACGATTCCGTAAAGTTGCAACTTAAAGAAATCCGTCATCAATAGCAGTAGTTTTTCGTTTTCTGCGACTACCTGCCCTACGTTTCTTTCTGCCAGTTTGTCTAAAACGTTCGACCACTCTTTTGATGGCAGAGCGCTTAACACTAAGGATTCTTGCAACATATGCATAATTACGACCATCTTCAACAAGAGCAATGGCTTTTGCGCAATTTTCAGCACATAAAACCATAGTAGTGATTATCGGTCTTGCGTAAACAAATGTAAATAAATATACTGTCAACACTGACATTAGGAAAACAACGAGCAAAGCCACCTCGTCAAAAAATATTTTTTAAAGTAAATTGTTATTGACAAGTTCATTTCGCTCTTAAAAATGAACCAATGCATTTAAAGACATACATCAAAAAACATAATATAGGAAAAGAATGGTTCTTAACAGAGATAGATATTTTGAAAGAATTCGTTTAAGAAATTATTCCACAGGGTGTTTTAAAATTCGGGCTTTATAACAATCTTTCAATTAATCCTGTATAATGACTCAAATGCAAGCACTTAATAAAAGATTGGATATGTAAGTTGAAACTAGTCCTATTACCTACAGTTTGCAAAAAAATAAGAAATTTGTATTGAAAATAACAAACTATAATCTTTCATTAATTTTTTTCCAATTTCACTAAAACTTCCTTGGGCAATGGTCTTTAAGATAGCATGAATAGATTTACAAAAAAAATTTACAAATTTACAATTTAATTACCAAATTACCCCCTAGGCGCATTCACCAAACCGTAAAATAGCCCTTCATTATTTAGTTTAGATAATTTAAAAAAAGCAGATTTTTAGAAAATGTCCGATTTATTAAAACAATAGTATCATTATTGGTGTTCAAAATGAGATCCACCGTTTCGAATACAATTTCGAGCCCGTTTTCTTGTTTCCCTCGTTGTAACACTTAAATTAATCTCTCTTTTCATTTGAATGAAAGCGTCGTTTATTCTTTCGATTAAGTGTTCCCGATTAAGAATTTCGACTTTGTAAATTAATTGTTTTGCTCTTCCCCAAACATAATAATCAACGGGGGTTAGGTCAGGTGTCCTAGGTGGCCATAATGTTGGACCATTTCTTGCTATCCAACGGTTAGGGAAATTTTGTTCCAAAAATTCCCTTACTGCTACGGTATTGTGCGCGGAGCATCCATCGCTTTGAAACACAATTCTATCCTTTACATTTAGTGGTACGTCATCCAAAATATCGATAAGATTATCTCTTAAAAACTGCAAATAATTCTGACCATTTAAAGTGTTCCGTAAAAAGAAAGGTGCAACTAATGTTTTGCTTATAATCCCTGCCCAAACGTTTACACTAAATTTGTACTGAAACCGTGATGGTTTTTTCAGGTGGGGATTTTCATGACTGTCTGTCCAGAAATGCAAATTATGGAAATTAGTAATTCCCTCCCTTGTAAATTGTGATTCGCCTGTCCACAGTATACTTTTCAAAAATAGTCCATCTTCGATGTCTGCGTTTAAAAGAAATCGGCAAAAATTCAATCTCTGTAGAGGATCTCTGTCTTCTAAAGCCTGTACTGATGTGTAATGGAAAGGATGTTGGTTCGCATTTTTAAGAACGGTCCAAACTTTCCAAACAGATAAGTTTAGTTGCTGTGCTACCTCTCTGATACTCCTTCTGGGATCAGCATTAAAAACTTCCAAAATTTGCTCATCAACATGTACCGCGCACTGACAATTATTAATTCCAGGTTCACGATGAGACAAATTTCCATGTTCGCGTACACGGCGATATGCATTAGAAAATACCCGGGTATCAGGAAGTCGCCTATCTGGATATCTTTCCTGATATAGCCTTTGATCTTCCGATGCATTACCATTAGCTTTTTTATACATAAACAAAATGTTCGCATATCCTTCGTTAGAAAATGATGCCATAATAACTACAATTTGACAAGAATTTACGAATGTTATTTTTATAATTATTATCTATTATTTACCTAATTTATTTCTTACGAATCCTTTAGAACTAATAAAAAATTAATGATTGAATGGACTATTCATTATTGTCAAAAATGACAAAAATTTCAATTATTCATTTGTGTTGTACTTGGCTTTCCATGATTTATTTTAATACAAGTTGTAGTTATTATGGCATCATTTTCTAACGAAGAATATGCGAACAGTTTGTTCATGTATGAAAGAGATAAAAGATACTGCAAACCAGCATCCTTTCCATTACACATCAGTATAGTATAAATATCTTATCAAAATTTTGAATATCGTACCACTAAAAGCAAGGGATAGAATAGTGGTTCAAAATGATGTTTGCCTCGAGCAGTACTAAAACGGGCTCGAAATTGTATTCGAAACGGTGGATCTCATTTTGAACACCAATAATAATACTATTACTGTTTTAATAAATCGGACATTTTCTAAACATCTGCTTTTTTAAACCATCTAAACTAAATAATGGAGGGTTATTTTATGTTTTGGCGAATGCGCCTAGGGGGTACTTTGGTAATTAAATTCAATTTTTCCAATTTGTAAAAATTTGTTTGTAAATCTATTCATGCTATCTTAAAGACCATAAAGAAATTGGAAAAAAAATTAACGAAAGATTTTAGACTAAATCCACGTTTGAATTTTAGTGATTGCTTTTTTACAAATTAAAACTTTCATGTTTAAGAAGTTCTAGGCAAGAACCAAAGACATTTTAGGCTTTTCTGATAAAAGAATACGAACAATCACTTCATAAGGAATAAAAAAACTTAGTATAAGTTTGCGATAAGACGGCTTGTTACTCTTGTACACTTCGATATTTGCAGAAAAGCACGGTAAAATCAAGAAATATTAAAAGTGGCATTATCTCAAAAACGGTAACACTTGGTATATAGGTATGTTTGCTTAAATCGACTCAAAATCGCGTATTCCTTTAAATATTTGCATCGATGTACAAACACCCTGTATATATATATATATATATATATATATATATATATATATATATATATATATATATATATATAGAGAAACGAAATGAAGCCTAAATACAACATTTCAAGTATGTACTGTTACGGTATACACCGACAGTAAAACGGGATAACAGATAAAATTGGGGGTTTGCTCGACTGCTAAGGAGCTGGGGTGGGTAAGATGTTATTTAATTTTGCACGCCGTACGATAGTTTACCATACGTAAGTCAAAATAGGAGTTGTCATAAAAATCGGAAAGGGGCGCAGAGTACTTGAAAAGTCGCAATAGGGGTTGATTTGCCTCTTAAATTTACCAGCGTATTAACTTGTTGCGTTTTTTTTGCGCCTGAGTGAGTGTGTGTGTGTGTGTGTGTGTGTGTGTGTGTGTGTGTGTGTGTGTGTGTGTGTGTGTGTGTGTTATATATATATATATATATATATATATATATATAGATTGATTGAAACGTGACAGCTTTTAAAAGTCAACTCAAACTATAATTTTTGTATAAGCACACAAAGTTGAAAACCTTATTAAATTTTAATATTACTTATAAACCGAATTTTCTACCTTTGTATAAATTGGAAAAAATCAGTGGTCGTTACAATTAAGGTTTAACAACAGTGAATATCTAAAACCATTTTTCCAAGGTTCTAAATACCTGCTAAATTATGACAGATTCGTTGTTTTATCTGCTTCCGTATCAGCTAAACTAAAATGTACACGTTAGTGTTAGTAATACTGTTGATACACGATCATCAATAATTGTGTCAGTCCCAAAAACGAAAACCGGTCAAAGACGAATGTTTAGTTGTACTGGCGTTTAAGGAGAAATGGATTACTTGGGTAACATACGGACAAGCGGCCAAAAATTCTGCAACTTGTTTTAAACTATCGCGCCCTTCTTTATACTCTGGCCATGCACTCCGTCGATCTAAGGCTACTTAAGGGGCACGGTAGTCGAAAGAGTGTTTAATACCCGTTTCCGTCTACCCTGTACAGGTTTTTTCAGGGCGTTTCCCTCATACACAGGTAGCGGCATCGTCACTGCGTATACGCACATCATATGCGTTTATTTAGGAGAATACTGGGCTAGAACCCTAACTCCGTTCCTTCCGATACTATCCTGACCATACCCATCCTTAATTCCACCATTATATATATATATATATATATATATATATATATATATATATATATATATATATATATATATATATATATATATATATATATTATTGACCAAGACACTAAAAGACTCTCTGAAAAAATAGGACTAAAAATAAACTTGGAAAAACAAAGGTCATGACAAATTTGGTAATGAGCGACAACATAAACATTGACAACAACACCATACAGCAAGTACATACATATAAATATCTAGGACACGAACTTAAAATTGGGCAGACAACCAAACACACGAAATAAACAGACGAATTGGTCTGACCTGGGCAGCTTTGCAAGCTGAATTACATTCTAAGATCAAATGTCCCAATGTGTTTAAAAAGAAAAGTGTACAACCAGTGCGTCTTGCCAGTGCAAACATATGGAGCGAAACTTTGACATTAACAAAAAATCAGCTAATAAGTTAAGAATAACACAACGAGCCATGGAGCGTGCAATGCTGGGCGTAAGCCTCAGAGAACACATAACAAATGAGGAAATTCGAAGAAAGTCAGAGTCCAAGACGTCATTGAAAGAATCACAACGCTGAAGTGGAACTGGGCGTCATCTAGCGAGAATTGAGATGGTCGGTGGACCAAACACATTATGGAGTGGAGGCCCAGAGAGACCAAACGAAGTCAAGGAAGACCACCGACGAGATGGACTGATGACCTGAAACGGATAGCAGGAAATTGGATGCGAGAGGCACAAGAACGACGCAACTGGAAAAGCTTAGGGAGGCCTATGTCCAGCAGTGGACGCAAATGGCTGTATGATGATGATGATATATATATATATATATATATATATATATATATATATATATATATATATATATATATATATATATATATACATATACTGTCATGTAGTTTCCAAAATGTATCGCCAATTGAAAGTAAACGACGTAAATAAAACGATAATGTAAGGTTGCCTACGTTTTTCCAGGCAATAATGAAAGGTTGCCAGGTATAAATAGGTAAGCGTGAATTAATAATTTCCCTCATCGAGTTTCCTCACATAATTATATTAAACATATACGTAATCATGTTACAAACACGATGGTATAGGGCGGCTTTAGTAAACGTAAGCAAATCCAAGGGTTGTCCCGATTTTAAGTTTCAAAAATTAAGTAACGTGGTATAACGGAGAAACACTGACTATACAAACCAATGCGATAGAAAAAGACGCAGAGTAGCAGCTGCGCGTTAGACAGCTGTCCAGTAAAGCAGAGTGTGTATGATTATTTCTCCGTATAATAGAGAAAGACGCACAATAGGTGTCGTACATGCTTTTGTATTGGAGTAAATAATATCAATATCGACAATAGTAACAATTACAATTGTGATAAAAAATATAATAGTAATAATTATTATAACCATAACTTTTATTATATAATTCAAATTGAATCTATTTTATTAATGCCCTTAATTTATTAATAACATTATATACAACAAAATATGGTTAGTTCAATTTATTGTTGAGCTTATAATAGAAATAGTAGTAACTTTCCGGAATAATAACTTTAAATAACATTTTTGGAACCATTCATTACCAAAATCAGGTGTATTGTTATCGCTCACGTCACATAAAAAACACTTTTTCATTTTTTGATTATAAACTTTACACAAAAGTCCCAAGTTGATGTTGAAGCAACTAAAATACATGTTTATAAACTCCAATACGAAAGCATGTACGACACCCGGTATGGGACGTTTCGCCGCGGCCGATTCGCCGCCGCCGATTTGCCGCCACCGGTTCGCCGCGGTCGTTTCGCCGTCAGGCCATTTCGCCACCGGGCCAGTTCACCGCTAGAACAATTTTAGTATTTGGAATAACATATGCGCCCATTACGAAGCTTTCTCTGTGCGTATTAAAAATTTTTAATCTTTTTAGAAAGATATTTTTTAAAATTTATTTTGTACTTTTAGAAAATTAACATGGCAACGCTTATTTTTTAAGCTTCTAAAAAAATGTGTTTTTAACGCCGATGTTTGTTCTTTTAGAATATTTCCAAATAAGAATTTATGTACTAGTAATATATTTTTATTTATTATATTACACTGTTTTAACAGTAATAGTAAAATAATACTAGATATTATCCTTTATAGCCTATGTAAATTGCTAGGCAATAATTTTTGAATTAGCTACATTAATTCCGTTTTGTAATATCTTTGAGTAAACAAGACATCAACTTAGGTTAATCGATTCTTGGAATTTTTTTATTAAATTAGAGGGAAAGGTTAGATAATGTACCTTATAAAAAATAAACATTACCATATTAATTTTCTAAAGAACAAAGTAAGCGTTAAAAACATTTTTTCTAAAATTATTAAAAATTGCTGTAGGAAGCAATAGACGTGTTGTTTTTTTTAATACGCACAGAGAAATCTTCGTAATGGGTGTATATGTTATTCCAAATATTAAAATTGTTCTGGCGGCGAACTGGCCTGACGACGAAACGGCTGGCAGCGAAACGGCCTGGCGGCGAAACGGCCGCGGCGAAACGGCAGCGGCGAATCGGCCTCGGCGAAATGTTCTAGACCCTACGACACCTATTACACGGAGAAATAAGCATGCGCATTCTGTTTTACTCGACAATTGTCTCACGCGCGGCTGCTACTCTGTGTCTTTTTCTATAGCATTTGTTTGTGTAGTTACTGCTTTTCCGCTACCACGCTATGCTATTTAATTCTAGAAAATTAAAACCGCGGCAACCCTAATATTTAGCAACCCTATACCATCGTGTTTGTAATATTTACATATTTAATATAATTACGCGAGGAAACTCGATGAGAGAAAATTACTAAGTAACGCTTACCTGTTTATACGTTTATGCGTTGAAACAACGTGACGATGCCGGATAACCAATTTGATGGCTGAAAAGATTTATTTTTAGCGTGTTGTTGTAACGTAATTGCGTTTTATATTTAGACCAACCAGATTCGAACATTTTCGTAACCTATGATATTACGTTATCGTAGAAATCTAATTATCCACGTTTAGTTTTGACAAATTCCACCTTTGACTTTTTTCTGTGCCCTACTTTTCACACAAACTGAATTGAAAACCAAATGAAGGTAGTACAAGTAAACTTAACATAAACAAATCTAAATCTACATTTTAATTGTTAAATGAATATTAACAATACACCATCAGTATGTTTAACTTGTTAATTTTGTCGGCTATGGTGCAAGGATGACATCACCTTGGTTGACCGTTTCGTAAACATTTAGATACCAGAGGTTATTAAAAAATTTGTGTACAAAAATTTTACAAAGGTATTTATGTAATTATTTTTTTTTGTAATTTAAGGATAGTTTTAAGATATATTTTATTTAATCATATCACATTAACTGTTAATAAACATGTTTGTATATTTTTATTTTTTTACATTTTGATAAAACTTTTATTGTTAACAAACTCGGTTTAGTTGTTCCGACATTATTAAAAAATAACTTGGCGTATGAGATCATTTTATTAGTGTTACATTACAATTTTTTATTATTTATGTTCGGTGGAAGTAAGCGAGCAGATTTAGTGGTAATTAAGCAAATCAAAATATTGAACCTCCCCTACTTAAACTACCGACTGGGACAAATGCATTATTAGTGGTGAATGGTTAGTATCTCCAGTTAGTTTGACGATTTGTGTTTTTGGAGAACTTTACACTTATTTCATTATTACATTTATTTTTGATTGAATTAATTTTACCATTTACACCACATATTTTATAACAGCACATTTGCCAACGTACAAAAAAAAACTCTTTTTGCATACGAATTGGCCAGTTTTATCATAAAACTTTTTGATTTTACATTTAGGTTCACTTAATCTTTCACTTTTCCAAATTAACCTGCAGTTTCTGTGGATTAATATCACGTGTCTGCCTTGCTTTTAGAAACTATACGCCATTAAATATATCCAGTTTAGGAAGTTGATACTTTAAGAATCATTCTACGCATGTTTAAGACAGATATGGTTCATTTTGCTTAAGCATTAACTTAAAGTTCAACTTTGAAGAAGAAAGACAACCGTGCTATCATCTTAAAAGGCATATTACATATTATATTGTGCTTTAACTTTGACAATAAAGGTGACGTATGATGTTTTTTCGTCCTTTGAAAATAAGCTCTTGAAGCTTTAAAAATTAGTAGTAACAATTAGATCTTGTTTTATATAAAATTTGATGGGGATATTTAAAAAAAAATGGGTATAATGTAAACAGTTACATTTACTTTGACCTTATTTTGTGATAATTGGTCATGAGTAGAAGGCAATGAAATAGATATTTGGAATATACTCGTAAAATGTCTTCGAATGGCGCCCATTAAAAATTAAGTTCACCTCGCCTCTTCGAAGTCAAAATAGGAAGTGCACATCTGTAATTCGTATGCTGTCAAGTAGCGAACATAGATTTGAAATAAATTAAGCCTTATATGTGGTATAATAGAGATTGAAGTAGGTACATACGTTAAGCCACTTATCCTATAATCGCGGACACATACATTGACCTTTAACCACAATTTGTGAGAAATAGTCCATGCGTTGAAATCTATGAAATACATATTAAAAATCTTTAGTAATCATTTTGTTGACATTCACCTTTGAACTCACCAGTAAGATCGTTGTGTCGGGAATATCCAAACGTCTTACGTGAATTAACCTAGGTGCTTTAGATATAAATCGAGTCAAGAACGAAGAGATCTGCTTGAATTATCTTCACCGTTTCTCGCTGTAGTGATCAATGTTGAGGAAAAGGTACTGCCAACATGTTCAGGAATCCCAGCTTCGAGAAGTATTCACGTACAGGTGATGAATCGATTACAGCATAACACACAGAAGGAAGGGAGATAAAAAAATCCTAAATAAATCAACGGCTTGGTTATGAAACTAGCAAGAGTTGTATAAACTTTGAATATACAGGGTGATTCATTACTAAGTGTAAATATTTTACACAGAAAATCCTGAGCCTAAAATATGAAGATTTAAACCAAAACACTTAAATAAAATATGGCTCTGTACTGAGATACAAGGTGCTTTATATCAAAATCTAAAAAAGACTCTTGGATATTTTTTATCATACCCGCTAATGGATTTAATCATATGAAAATACATTAAAATTTATTAAGATCTGTCCCCTACCAAAGGAGTACGACAGGGACAAGGGTTTTTTTTCTTTCCTACATTCTATGCCACTGACGGAATCGTCATTTCATTGTGATTTTTCGATTCTCCAATACTTTTTATATAAATGACTTATTCTTTCTTCGTACCGATTAAGGCAAGATTTTGCGAGATATTTACTGTTAAACATGAGCAGGATTATTTTTTATGTTATAGCAATTAATACATGAATAAAACATTGTAGTTTGCTATTTAATGTTTAATAATAATAAATACACTTTAAAACATAACAGATTTACCAATGTACTGTAACCTATGTTGAAGAGCATACAAAATAAAAACGGTTTTGGTATAGTAATTGTCTATGGTCTGAAATAAACATTTTAAAACACAATAATTACAGGACATCCTAAGCGTAAAAGAAATTAAAAAAAAAATAACTTTGCAAAAATAATGCTTAAATATCAAAAATCCAAAAATCTGTTTATAATAAATGTTCAATGTGTCCCCCATTTGATTTGATTAGTTTCTTTATTCTTTTGCTGAAGGATTTTCTAATTTAAAAAAATATGTGTGGCTGATTACCCATGACATTGAATGAGTTATTTATTTGGTTCCATAGCTTCTGGCGACTATTAATTTCTTGGGAATATACGAGACACTTCATATGTCCCCAAAAATACAAATCTAAAGGATTACAGTCTGGACTTCGCGCCGGCCACGGAAATTCGCTACCTCTGTCAATCCAACGATATGGAAACTGATCGTTTAAATAGTCACGTACCAGTACAGGATAATGTCGTGGTGCCCCATACAGCACGAACATATCTCGTCTTAGATTAAGTGGAATTGATTCTATTGCGTCAAATAGTGTTGTCTGTAAAAACTCGAAATAAAAGTTACCATTCAAATTTGCGGGCAATGCGTAAGGCCCCAAGAAACTATTTCCAAAAATGCCCCACCAGACATTAATTTTGAATTCATGTTGAAAATGAGACTCACGAGGTAGATGAGAGGATTTGCACTGTCCCAACTACGACTATTTCTCCAATTGAACACTCCTCTACGAGTAAAGAGAATATTTTTGATAAAGTGAGGATTTGCACCTTTCTTTTCTACTATCCACTGCGCAAAGTTCAATCTTACAGGAAGATCTCTTGGTAATAAGTTCTGAACGGGTGTGAAACGATATGGTCGAAAATTGTTGTTTTTCAATATTCAAAAAACTGAAGATTGGCTTACCTCCGTAATTGCTTATAATAGACGAGTGCTAAATTGAGGATTTTCAGTAATTCGTATTAAAATTTCATCCTCCTGATTAACAAACATATCTTTGGTCGTCCCACTTTTCGTTTAGGCCTGTTATAAATCTTTCAACCAGCACAGTATTACATTTCAGTAATGACACTGACAGCATCATACTAGATATGACCAATTATTATTTTAGACCATATCCTACTACTGTACCAAAACCGTTTTTATTTTGTATGCTCTTCAACATTTCACATTGATTTTGTGATTACATTGTTAAAGTTGTTATGTTTTAAAGTGTATTTATTATTATTAAACATTAAATAGCAAACTACAATGTTTTATTCATGTATTAATTGCTACAACATAATAAAAAATAATCCTGCTATGAAAAATACCTTTAGATTTTAATACACACGACCTTACAACCTCATGTTTAACAGTAAATATCTCGCAAAATCTTGCCTTAATCGGTATCAAGAAAGAATAGGTCATTTGCATAAAAAGTATTGAAGAATCGAAAAATTCTACTGAAATGACGATACTGCCAGTGTAGTAGAATATAGGAACGAAAAGAACCCCCTTGCCCCTGTCACACTCCTTTGGTAGAGGGCAGATACTACATCTTAATAAATTTTAATCTACTTTCATATGCTTCAACCTATTACCGAGTATGAAAACAAATATCTAAGAGTCTTGAGGTAACGGACAAAAATAATTTTTAGGTTTTGATATAAAACACCCTGTTTCTCAGTACAGAGTCATATTTTATTTAAGTGTGTTGGTTTAAATCTTCATATTTTAGGGTTAGGATTTTCTGTGTAAAATATTTACACTTATTAATGAATCACCCTGTATAGATAATAACCTGAAGGGTGTGGAAGACTATGGAGACTTTTAACTTTTAATTTAGTGCAGTATTAAATAAACAGTTGGAAATTAAAAACCAGCTTAATCTAAATGTAATCTTACAAAAATTACACAAAACTTCCTAACACGATAATTAGCGACAAAATGGCGTTTTTGAAAGAATGATAATCACACCACCTGTTCTAAATTTTCCTTTTTCCATCAACTGTAACCTTAATATTTATCAAAGAACTTTTGAAATTTGGTGTTAATCCCGAGTGCACTTTGCGCGGTGATGCCACGTCTAACTTATAACTAGTAATCAAATACAAATAAATTTGTCAGAAGTAAAGTGTGTTGCCTACCAACGGGTACGTAAAACTCTCAAAATGTGAAACAAAAATATGGGTAACAACTAATAAAACCGTTAACAATTTGAACTGTATTAATAGATTGTCATCATATTTTTGAAAATAGAAAAGGATATATTACGATTGGCCTTAAAAAGCAACTTATGCAATGGCACTGAATACTAAATAGATTCAAAACAAAGCGTATTTCTCCGCGAAAAAGGTTAAAAAATTCTCATATAATACCACTAGTGCGTCAAAAATTATCGATAGTCCGGGAAAAAACGGTGTTGCCTGGAAACTGCATGAGTTGGTTTTCTCTGTTGGTTAAAAATTAAAAGAAGGAGAGGGCTCTTTTAACCAACAGATAAAACCAACGAATGTGGTTTCCTTAAGGAGACAACGCTTTTTCCAGGATGATCTGATTAATTTTGATGCACGGGTGGTATTCGGTAAATATAAACTGAAAAAAGTTAATACCACTAAAACTGTAGTAGAGATATGGAGGCATTTACTAATGAGGAGTGCAGACATGCATTTAATGTATGGTTTGTCAGAAGGCAATGTTTCTTTAGTAGTTCGACTTTATGCCAATCCAATGAACTTAACAGAATGATAGTACATTTGTTTGTTTGACTTAATTCCCAATTTATATGGATTCACTAAATTGCATTTTTCTCGAAAACGGTAAGAGATATCGATTTCGCACAAGAGTACCTTTTTTGTTGCCAAATGATATGGGAATGAAACTACTACAGTAAAATTCCAAAATTGTCAATACTGTCAAAAATTGTGTTAATTTAGGATCTTAATTTTGGCTTTACCTGTACAATAAAGGTACAATGAATTCCAGCTGTGTCAAAAAATGCCTTTCTGTGAGGTAGTTAGGGTGTCTAAATTTCATAGTAATGAAAGAAGCGGTTTAAAAATTATCATTGAAATTCAATTTTTAACTTCTAACTTTAAAGGCCGATAACTGCATAACGAAGAAAGATAGGAAAAAAATTCAAATGAAGACTAGGGCTATTTTGAGCCCCTCTATACGTCCTAGTAGTTTTGACCACACATATCTGGACACCCTGTATATATATATATATATATATATATATATATATATATATATATGTTTCTATTTAGATTTCCACAAGTATTAATATTTAAATCAGACATTTTTCTTTCAAACTTGTGTGAATAAACGTACAAATTAATTCAACGTTTCGGGAACGTACTTTGTTCCTTTGTCAAGAATTTATTTTGACAATTACAGAAATTGACATAAGGTAACTATTTTAACAAGTACAGAATATGAAACAAGGTAACTAATTTAAATTTAATCTGGATGGTGTGTTTGACTTCGGTAGTGGGTCTAGTACATGATGTAGAAGGTGCAGAAGTAAGGACGCCAGGAATAGTTGCAGCATTAGTATTTGAAATTTCTGGAAGATTTGGAGTTGGTTGAAATTTCGAATCAACTTGTTTAATGATATTCTTCCAAATTTGTGGCATTCTAGAAGTGTCATCTCGTTTATTGAGGGCGTTTGGTCTTCTTTCAATTTCAACTGCTTCTCTAATAATTCTTTCTTGTAAGGTGTATAGAGGTGCAATTAGACGGATATTGTTGGTGTTAATTTGGTGTCCTGTATCTAAATGATGTGCAGCTAAAGACGATGATGGATTGTGTTGCTTAATTGCTAGTTGGTGTTCATCGGCTCTCGCATATAATATTCTGTTAGTTTGTCCGATATAAGTTCTTCGACAGTTGTTGCACGGTATTTCATACACTCCTTGGTTCTCATTAGGAATTTTGTCTTTGGGGTTTCTTAAAAGTTGGGACAAAGTTGAATGTGGTTTGAATACCGGTCTGAAGTCGTTTTGGGAAATTTCTTTATGATTCTGTCTGTAATTCCTTTTATATAAGGTAGAATAACAGGAATCTTGCGTTCATTGTTTGACAAGTTATTATTTCTTGGTCTTCTTACTTCGTTGGTAATTTTCAATATTTCTTGATCTTTGTATCCATTTTGAACTAGTATTTTATTAATAGTCTTCATCTCTTCCGTTTTAGAATTTTGGTCAGATAAGTGGTAAGAGCGGTATATCAAGGATTTCATAACGCTACGTAATTGACCAGGATGGTGATAGAGAGAGTTCAAGTATCTATTCGTATGAGTTGGTTTTCGATAAACTTTGTGTGTAAATTTACCATTAGGAAGTCTTGTTATTAGGGTGTCCAAAAAAGGTAGTGAATTATTTTCTTCAACTTCCATAGTAAATTTTATGTTGTCGTGGATGTTGTTAATATGTCCTAGAAAACGGTTCAAGTTTCCTTTTCCATGGGGCCAAACTACAAATGTGTCGTCAACATAACGAAACCAACATTTAGGTTTTAAATCTGCAGAATTTAAAGCAGTGGTTTCAAAATGTTCCATATATACATTCGCAAAAGCTGGAGAATGGCGAGCCCATAGGTGTTCCTTGAATTTGTTTGTAGAATTGTCCTTTGTATGTAAAATAGGTTGAGTGCATGCAGTGGTTTATCAATTTGAGTATATCTTGGTTTATTGAGTGTTTTTCTTCTAGAATTTGCATCGTGTCTTCAATGGGTATTTTGGTGAAAAGTGACGTTATGTCGAAGCTAACTAAAATGTCATTTGGAGTCAATGGTACAATTTTGAGTTTTGTAGAAAATCATAAGAGTTTTTTATGTAGGATACAGCATTTTCACAAATCGGTTGAATAATTTTTGCTAGATAACGAGCAAGGTCATGAGTCGGAGAATTGAATGCACTGACGATAGGGCGTAATGGCCAGTTTTCCTTATGTATTTTTGGGAGTCCGTATATTTTGGGATTCTTGAGCTCTCTCTTGGAATTAGTTTCCGTTTTGTTTCTTTGTCTAATTTTGTAGAATTAATGATAGATTTTGTTGTTTTTTCTATGTAGGTGGTAGGATTGCACTGATTTTTCTTATATTCTGAAGAAGTTAACAGTTCAGACATCTTGTGGTGATAGTCTTTAGAATTGACAATGACAGTAGCGTTTCCTTTGTCAGCGGGAGTATTAATATTTGGTCGTCATTTTTCAACTTTGTCCCAACTTTTAAGAAACCCCAAAGACAAAATTCCTAATGAGAACCAAGGAGTGTATGAAATACCGTGCAACAACTGTCGAAGAACTTATATCGGACAAACTAACAGAATATTATATGCGAGAGCCGATGAACACCAACTAGCAATTAACAACACAATCCATCATCGTCTTTAGCTGCACATCATTTAGATACAGGACACCAAATTAACACCAACAATATCCGTCTAATTGCACCTCTATACACCTTACAAGAAAGAATTATTAGAGAAGCAGTTGAAATTGAAAGAAGACCAAACGCCCTCAATAAACGAGATGACACTTCTAGAATGCCACAAATTTGGAAGAATATCATTAAACAAGTTGATTCGAAATTTCAACCAACTCCAAATCTTCCAGAAATTTCAAATACTAATGCTGCAACTATTCCTGGCGTCCTTACTTCTGCACCTTCTACATCATGTACTAGACCCACTACCCGAAGTCAAACACACCCATCCAGATTAAATTTAAATTAGTTACCTTGTTTCATATTCTGTACTTGTTAAAAATAGTTACCTTATGTCAATTTCTGTAATTGTCAAAATAAATTCTTGACAAAGGGAACAAAGTACGTTCCAAACGTTGAATTAATTTGTACGTTTATTCACACAAGTTTGAAAGAAAAATGTCTGATTTAAATATATATATATATATATATATATATATATATATATATATATATATATATATATATATATATATATATATACACTAAGTCCCTGGAAGACAAGAATTATTGTTCTTCTGTATTTTTAGACATTAGCCAGGCCTTTGATAAGGTCTGGCATGATGGTCTTCTTTATAAAATCAAATTAACCATACCGTCTTACTTTAAACTCCTCCAGTCTTAACTCGACAGTCGAAAATTTCAAACCAAATTAAATAGTGCATTCTCAAGTATCCACCCAATTCAAGCTGGAGTGCCACAGGGCAGCGTCCTGGGACCAGCCCTGTATTTATTATACACATCTGATATACCTACCACTCCTCACACCACAATTGGAACCTTCGCCGATGACACAGCGATCCTTGCCAGTCATGACGACCCAATCACAGCATCTTTATATGTACAAGACCACCTCAACCTTATTCAACGATGGACCAACAAATGGCGAATCAAAATTAATGAAATCAAATCCACGCAAGTGATATTTACTCTGCGCACCGGGCAATGTCCACCCAATTCTATCAACAACGTAACTATTCCTACCGCATTATCAGCACGTTACCTAGGCCTACATCTTGATAAGAAATTAAACTGGAAAGAGCACATACTAAAGAAGAAAAAACAAGCTGACCTTAGATTCAAGGAGCTAAATTGGCTGATTGGCAGAAAATCCCGTCTATAAAACAATCATCCGACCTATCTGGATTTACGGCATCGAGCTCTGGGGTTGTGCCAGTAAATCTAACTTTGCAATTATCCAGAGCTCTCAGTCAAAAGTCCTTCGTGCGATGATCGATGCGCCTTGGTATGTGTCCAACCAAATGATATACAACGACCTCAACATCCCTTTTGTCCAAGATGTCATTAAACAATACAGCATTAAACACCATGTCAAGCTAGAACTCCACACCAACCCACTCGTCCAACCACTCTTACAACAACACCCCAACCGAAGATTAAAACGGAGCTGGCCCAGTGACTTGAAATAAGAAGCCGGAGAACTCTTCATTGGAAGAATTCTCATCCCGACATGTGGACTTTAGTGATAGATTAAGGTGCAATAACATCACATTAGGCCATAGAATGTAAATTCTGATTGCTAATAAATAAATATAAAAAAAATTGTTTTATTGCCCTGTTACAAAAATTATATTTTTACAAGTTGTTTTCTTCCACATGTTATCCTCATTTGAGGGTTCGAGCGCGAAGAAAGTGGTTACTTTTGTGACAGTGCTATTTAGGAGTTTTGCATGCTAAAATACTTACACCTGATTTGTTCTTATTGGTAAGTGTTTCTTTTTACAGTATTTTAGCTCTTAATAGTATCTATATATTTTTTATAAAGATATGGCGTACAACACCAAAAGAGCATTATCCATGGCTGAAATGGAAGCGATCCTAAACGACGACAATTTTTATCAATTTGATGAAGAAGAGAATGTTGATATTATTTTGATTCCAGCAAATGTTCATGAAAATACAGATGAAGAAGAAGTGGATGATGACATTAGGTTGAATGATGTACCGGAAGTATCTGACGTTGCAGGTGCTGCTGAAATTCTTGGCCATATAATGGGAGAAAAGCCACAAGTTTCTTCAATAGAACCACAGTCCTCCACATCTAGGCAAGATGCATGTCCAAGCCAAGCTGGATCTCGAAAAACTTCTAGTCAATCTGTAGCAAAAAAACTGGCAGATGAAGTAGCAGAATGGACTAGTGAAACACCAAAGTATACACTGTTACGTGAGTAGGTAAGATTGGAGACTTTTGGGACACCACCACAAAAACCGGTTTTCCACATTTCCAAGGTTGCCACAAAACCAAGGTCCCACCGTACCAAGGTCAAAAAAGCGCAATGTGTGACCTACTTACATATCATTACCACAAACCCACGGTCACAAACCCCGATTTCCTGTTCCACTACTACAAGGCCATCACTGTGACATATCATTAACACAAAACCAGGGTCACAAACACCGCTTTCCTGTTCCACTACTACAAGGCTATCTGTGCGACATATCAGTACCACTAAACCAGGGTCACAAGCTCCGCTTTTCTGTTCCACTATTACAAGGCTATCCGACCACGCTTTCCTGTTTCACAATTACAAGGCCATCCGTGTGACCTACTTAGCCACCTGCTTGCTACTCTATACCCCACTTGTATGTTTTTTACTCACTTGTATGTTTTTTGTCCACTTGTATGTTTTTTGCTCAACCTCACTTTTTACCAAAATAAAAGAAAAACAATATGTTAATATATTTAATTGATGTAGACAGACATGTACTAATTTATTACTCAGATATATGATTTTCTTTAGGAATAAAACATTTTGATTTAGTACAAGTGCAGAAGGTCCTCCACTTCCGTTTCAGTACATCTGCGCGGACGTGGTGCGAGGAGCTGAACATACGTGCAATGTGGTGCCCATCGTAGATGTTCCTGTAACGGATTGACATCTGGCTGCCATCGGTTTATTCTAACCCACATGAAACATTCAACCGTATCGTCTGAAGATGTGGAAATGAATCCTGCTGCAGCAAGCGATGAGGGTGAGTGAACTCCAGACCATGTTCGATACGTTAGTAATCGTTTATCGAAACAGTTGTAATACTGAGGATAATAAAAGTTTGGGTCACACATGTTAACATCAGCGAAATCAGTAAGATACTGACAGGAAATAATGTATTCTATACAATATATACAATATATATACAAATATATAATATATACAACACATATATACAATATGTACAATATATACAATAGATACAGTAAAAAGACTACTGTCTACGTAGCACACCTCATCACACAGTATACATGAGTCATCATCGTACACATCGTATAACTGTGTGAGAGGTGCCCCACGACGAGCACCAATAATATTCGTGCGACAGGTGTATCGCGCAGTCCACCGCTCCATATGCATATGATGGTCCAGTACGCGGTAATCTCCTGGTTTCAATCGAGCGAAACAGCAATGACACAAATTCATGAAGTCCACCAGATGGTATCGAACATGTATTGATACAATGTGGGCATATGCTGTTACACGACTTGCCGCAAAGTGCTCGCGTATTACCTTGCTCATTTCGGTATACCACGCTGAATTCCACTGAACCAGTTCATAATTATTTCGTAGCACTTTGTTTATGGAAGCCGGTAGTATTCCTTCCTTTTCAAAATTTACCCAGTTCGGAATTAATTGACATGTCCGTCGCGTACTAAGTTGAAATAGGGTTTGTGGTTGGTACATTGTCTTCCAATCGTCTTGCACTGGAGTAACTGACATAGTGAAGATCGGTAACTATGGTATATGTAAAACCCTCCCTTTAAGTATATGAAGAAAACTGAGTGGAGTATGTAACCTTGTGTAGTAAACTTGTTGTGGCAAAGTGGAACAACCTTGGAAATGTGGGACCTTGGAAATGTGGTGAATATAAGGTTGGAAAAACGAAATATGGCAAAGTGGAACAACCTTGAAATGTGAGACCTTGGAAATGTGGTGAATAAGTATGGCTGTGAATCCTTGAAGTAGTGGAACGAAAAGAAAACCTTGAAAAGGTGTAACCGACAAGACCGCTAAAGCAATGTGTGGTACAATCGTGAAGGTCACGTAAGTAGCCTTGAGGAGGGTACATAGTGGGGAGAGTGTCATATATAAAGAGAGGGAATGTATGTAAAGTCAGTATCGTATATAATGGATAACATCGTACGTCAAGCCATAGAAAAGGCGAAGATTCTCGGTGCTATAAGTTCAAGTAAATATTGCGATATTTTGCTTAATAATGTGCATTATTTCTTAAATAAAAGTAAAACAAAGTTTGTTAGTGTCGGTCTATCACCCAAATTTGGATTTGAGCCAGTCGTAAAACTAGGTGGAACGAAGAGTGGTGGAGTGGTGTTTGACAAGCAGGAATGGCGTATACTTATGGATAATCAAGGGTGATTACTAATTATTTCTACAGTCCTGAAGGAACATGGCTACCTACCAAACTGGGATCGAAGACTGTCTCGTACGAACATATTAACAAGAAAAAATTATACGCCTCTGTGATAGTGACGAAATTGATGTCTATTTAGGATGGGAGTCTATAGAACAGTTATGGAAGCTTTTGAAGATAATATATTACCGATTGGAGTTGGCAGATACTGTGAACTTTCCAGAGTTTTATAAAACCTAATACAGTCGACAGCGACAATTCCTGAATGTAACATTCACCAAGTTATAGGTCCATTGCGTGATGTATTTGAGGTCAACATAGCCTGCCTTCTGGAAATGGAAGTATTTGCCAAGGAGAAACTATATATGGATATGGATCTTACCAATCCTATAACTCAAAGGGGGGGGTAACGCGCTTGTAGTCAATAGTGGATAGTATTAGATGTTAGTCAATATGTGGATGTGTTATAGTGCGGAGTCGTGGCCTAAAGCTGTAGATTGTGTTAGTGCAGTCCAAAGACTAATATGCCAGTTACAAGCATTAGAATTCGATGCTGATCATGAAAAAGTGTATGGAATGGGTAGATTTAGTGATGACTATTTAAATAATCTAGTTAATAAGTATGGGGGAGGAATACGCCTTTGTGAAAAATACATAACATCGCATGTAGGTGATATAGAGTGTATTTGTTGTATAAAGCGATTAATAGAAGACCTTAAAGAAATATCATTGGAGCAATTTATACACGAAATAGAAAGATATTTACCGAATTTTGAGTCATCAGATGACGACTCACCCAGTGAAGAAGGTGCGCATTAATGAGTCCAAAACGTAGTTCACTACATAGTAGTATGGGAGTTGGCTTACAGGCATGCGCGAAAAGGAGAATGGGAACAATTAGCTAGAGATTCTGCACGATTTAAAAAAGAATAGGCGACTGTGCTAATATAATTTCACCAATTCTCGAAAAACAGCATCGTGAGTGTGTGTTTGTCAGACGCTTTAGTAGTATGTAGTGATGTATATGTATAGGATAGTAGTAATAAAAAGTAAAAAAGATCTGTTTATTGCATATTAATATTACAGTATATATAATTAAGGTTAATTAGCGTATTACACAATGTCTTTGGTAGAAATCCAGGAGTTGTGAGAAGTATCAAAACCCAACCACTTAACGAGAGCTTTATTCCCTTGACGTCGGATGACACGTTCAACTAGATGAATGTCTGGATGTTTAACACTTTGTAGTTCGGGCTCATAGAACCGACCTTGAATCTCTTCATCTCGACTATCACGTAATGTGTAGGTGAGTGGGCTTGAACGTTTAACTGTTGATATTCGAAAGACTTCGTAACTCCAATTAGGTGTGTACCCTTAGAGAATATGCTTCTATGTTTGCTAATGCGTACATGTTCCCCACTCTAAATTTAGGTGTTTTACGGTCAAGAACTTTCTGACATTTTAAATGTTGCAAAATATCTGCAGCATTCTTTTCCGTTACATCTACCGGTTTATATCCGGTTGTTCTATGCTTTCTTGAATTATAATCGGTAACAATTTGAGGCAAGATTGATAGCCACTTATATGATCCTTGCATGCTGAATGTTTTCCACATTATTGCTTTAAGGGTACGATTGACACGTTCGACTATGCTACTTTTCAAGGTGGAATAACTACTGTAATGATTGATATTGAATTTTTCATTACTTTTTAAATTCTGCATTATAAAACTCCGTTCCCATATCAGTTTGTATATGCGTAGGCATCTTTTGCAATCCAGATAGCAGTTTATCCATTACCTCCGCGACTAGTTTACCATTCTTGCGTTTGATGGGGAAAGCCCAGACATATTTAGAGAAGGCATTAATTATTACTAAAATATATCGAAATCCTTTATTCACATGAGCATAAGGTATCATTTCCACTAAATCAGCTTGAAAGAGATCATTTAAACCTTTTAGTACTACACAACGTCGCGGAAAATTTCTCCTTGCTGGTTTGTGCAGTTCTTCAACAACATCGGATTTACTCATTTTTACTTTGGATTGTAGTACAATCTCTAGGTTCTTTGTCGAAAGTGATATCTTTTGGAATTATAGGTTGAATCACACCTTCCTTACGAATAGTTTTATTATTTAGAAACAGCGGTGTCGTATATATTACAGTATCCACTGAAGATGAATATCTCGAGGTAACCACTTACAATGCAATATTTTTCCCTCTGTAGGAAAGAAATATCTACCATTGATACCCAATGGAATATCTACTGTTGTCTGTTGCAAGACACCTTGCAAGGTAAAATAAGTTTCGTAATATATATCACTTTGCTTCGTAGCATCACTGCGATGCTGAGTAATATGTTTTCCAAATTTATCCACTGTCATTTGATGATGAAGATGTCTGCCAAATTTATCTATTGGCATAACTGATGGACATGTAGTACTGCCTTTAGTGGTAGTCGGTGTAACAATGAAATGAAAAGGATATAGTAATAGGTTTATAACAAGAGCTGTTACTGTATTACTTTTGCTTCACGTAGTTCATCAATTATATATACTACTTCGTTGTGATTGCTAGTATTTCCTGTCGACATTGATCCTAATAATTCCGTAGCCAATCTACTAACTTATTCGGGTTATTCCACGGTACAAATTCAATAGCTTTGTTATTGTATCGCAATAGTTGCATGCCACCACCTCTTTTGGAGATAGAAGTTGTTCGAGATCTTGTGGTTGGAGGGACAATAGATGATGTAGCTGACCGTTTTCTAGGTTGAAGTAATGGTTTAATGATTTCCACATATTTTTTACTATTAGTTCCTCGGATTTGGTCTGTCGAGTTATAATTACGTCGGGCAGCATTAGTACGACGCAATATGTCATTGTATTGCTGTAGGTCACTCTTTTGTACCCGTAGGCATTTTTTAAAAAGTAGTTCATATAATCCCGGTGTTCCTTCATAGTCTAGGGAGGATCCATCAGGAAGAGTGATATGAAGGTTTTCACCAATAAAGTCTAATTCAGCATCACCAATAAAAATTTCTCTTCTTCCGGAATGAAATGTACGCCATATGTTAAGTCATACTGTCTTCTGTATCTCTAAATATACCTTCAACGTAGTACTTAGCTAATCCTTGGTATTGATTTAGATAATCTTCAAAGGCGGGTTGAGATCCAGCAGCTAACAGTTCTGATTTCAATTGTTGTAAAGTAGGAATTTCCACATCATCATCGTTAGTGGTATCAGCAATTACAGTTTCCTGCGAAGGTTGCGCAATGGTTGCGGGAACAAGAGTGCGTGGAGCCTTCCGTAATCCAGCTGTTTTAGGTGTGTGATGTAAAAACTTCAGTTTCTTGTGCAATGACTTCATTTTTGACAGCTTCTGGCGTAAGGGGTTCAGCTTTGATGAGAGAACCATCATTTTAGTAATTAATTGTTTTAATGGTTGTGTAATAGGTTTAAAGTGTGCTTCTATTGCACGTTCTGTAAGAGCGGTATCTTCTTTCAAACTCGCATATTTTGTTGCACGCTCTTGCGAGCACGCAAAATGTCTTGTACTAAGCGCTCCTTCATTACGACTGCATATGTTCCATACTGCTACCATATTTATAATGCTATAAAACAGTCAAATCTCTTACGGTACCGACCTGTATTAACATCGCTTTCTTTATCAATACAATAAAACCGAATTTGTCTTGCCAGCAACAAAACATAAATCTTTAAACCTATCAAAGGACATATCGACATTAACGTGATCATCATACACATGCTTAAGATTAGTGTGATCTTGTTGAAAAGAATAAGTAAATTAGCATTATCACGTATAAGCTGTTTTGGAATTGAAGAATACGTTTGACACAGATAGAAACAATCATTATTTCGATGTCTGCCAAAACAGAAATGATCTCTTATTTCATTTTGCTTATGACACGCTACATCATCGAAAATCATTATTGAATTTTTACGGGAATCACTAGGGATATAACATCACTATTATCACTGTATTCGAAATACCCGACTTCTTTTATGGGTGTCAGTAAATTTCGTAGGTACTGGTATTTAGGTTGATATAATGATTTGCAATAAATATATACATTTTCAAAACGTAAACCATTTGGATGTTCTAACAAGGTAATCATAACATTTGTTTTTCCGCACCCAGATGGACCAACGATTATACCTCGTTTACATCCTCCTTTCAGTAGACCGCTATGTTTAGAGTAAAGTTCCTTGTTATCAGCTGTGTCATAATTTTTAATAGGTAATTCTGTGTCTTGCGGAATGAAGCGTATGGTGCCGTCATAGTACTAAACCACAAATTGTATGGTACTAATATATATACGTGTCATACAATAAAAGTAGTTTAGTAGTGGAGTGACAGCCAGTCTGGTATGAAGTATACTTCTCGGTGTAATAAGAAGAAAGGTTCAGGATTAATTAATACCTTAATAAATAAATTACCCGTGGAGTTGCATATACCTGGGTATAGATACTGCGGACCGGGTACCCGTTTACAAAACGACTAGCTCGCGGCGACAAAGGTATTAATGAATTGGACGAAGCCTGTAAAGAGCACGATATTGCATACTCCCAGTCAAACGATTTAAGTCAACGACACATTGCCGATAAAACTTTGCAACAAAAAGCTTGGAATAGATTTCGTTCCTCAAACGCTACATTTGGAGAAAGGGCAGCTGCATTAACTATAGCTGGAATAATGAAAGGAAAACGGAAAATGGGGATGGGTGGAAGATCACGGACAGGCAATAGAATGGGAAGCAAATCACGAAGAACAAAGCGTACTCCCAAACCAATTTCATTTAACAAAGCGGTACTTCTAGCGCGACGTCGTGTTGGTGGTAAACTTCGATCATCTTTACGATCTACAATACACCAAGCCTTAAGCGTTCTAAAACACAAAAAAATCATGTCACCCAAGAGCAGAATATTACCTATACCAAAACGAGGGGGGTTCATACCTCTTATTCCCCTATTTGCAGCATTAGGAGCCTTAGGTTCGTTAGGTGGCGTGCAGCTGCAGTTGCAAAAGCGGTTACCGACGCAAAAGCTGCGACAAAAACGTTAGAAGAAACCAAACGACACAATCAAGCAATGGAAGCAGCAACCGTTGGAAAAGGTTTATATCTAAAACCATATAAACGAGGTTTGGGCATATATTTACAACCGTATTCAAAAAACTCCCACTGAAGCTACCACGCCACGCCTTAAGTAATGTTGAGCTATCAAAATTTGTGGAGCAATTAAAGATTCCCTACTTTAGAGGGATATATATGCGAGATAAGCTACCTACACGAATCCATAGGAATGAATGTGGTATCGTGAATCTGGATAATCAAGCTAATCAGGGAACACACTGGACAGCATATATTAAGCGTAATAGACATATAACATATTTTGATAGTATAGGACATGTTAAACCACCCTTCGAATTAGTCCACTATTTTAAAAGTGATGGTAGCAGAAACACAATTGATTATAACTTTACTAAGGTTCAAGAGTTCAATACATACAACTGTGGTCATCTAGTCTTACGATTTTTATACGACTACTCGTTCTGATTGTCAGTAGTTGTTACGTGATCGTGATGTCGTACACATTTACCTTCACCGGTAAAAGCAGTATCCTGCAAGCCACATTTAATCCACCGATTTTTCTTGATAATGAGTCGGAATATGTAATGGGGTTAACTAGTTTTGAATCGTTCAATACTATACAAAACGTTACTTCAAAGACAACATGCTCATATTTGGAAGAGATAAAATTACAATACCGCCAGGAACATACGAAATCGCAGATGTGAATAAATATATTAATGACTCAGTCAAAGACGATAAGGGGTATATTGATTTACGAGCAAATAATAATACTATGAAAGCAACCATGAAAGCAACCCATAACATTAGTTTCAATGTAGTCCATTCGATAGGGCCTATGCTAGGCTTTAATAAAACTGCTGTTTACCAAGCTAAAAAAGTGTACACCTCTGAGAACCCTATTAACATCATCAAAATTAACTCATTAATTATCGAGTGCAACATAACAAGTGGTAGTTTTAAAATGGTGAGTCATCACACATAATTCATCAATTCTTTCCCAGTGTACCAGCGGGATATAAAATAATCGAATCACCTCAACATGTTATCTACTTACCTATAAATACATCTACCATTTCAACAATAACACTTAAAATAGTAGACCAAGACGGAGATCTCGTCAATTTTAACGGAGAAGTCATAACGATAGGACTACATTTAAAGAAAATATGGTGACGCGGTATAATACATGTGCATGTAACCAGTGCAAAACAAACTATAAAAGAGTGAAGTGTGGAAAGGGTACAGTCAGTAAGCGTTCAGCGACCAAAGCGTTGACAGCGCAGAACAAAGCATTCTTGGAGAGTCTTGGGTTTACAGTACTACAATGAGTGTATTAAACGTTAATGAAAAAGTTGTTGTTGATAATGCTATCGTTAATTCCGAACTGCACACCCATCAACCATATACTACGAGATTTGGAAACAATGATGAAATCAGGATACCCATTCAGGAAGACATGTGCACTCTACCATCAGAAAGTTATGTTTATGTAGAGGGAAGATTATTGCGACAGGATGGCACTGTCTCCAATACCGCAAGGTTCGTTAATAATGGTATCGCATTTTATTCAGTGAAATTAGATATGAGATGAATGGAATAGTGGTAGATTCCGTAACTAAGGTGGGGTTAACGTCGACAATGAAAGGTTAGTATCATTGACACCAATGATCTTGCCCGCCATCAAAATGCCGGTTGGTTTCCTACATCAAACAGCACACTAACAAATGAGCAAGGGTATTTTAATGTCTGTGTACCTTTGCGAATGCTGCTTGGCTTTGCTGAAGATTATAATAAAGTGATTTTGAACATTAGACAAGAACTTGTATTAATTCGTAGTAATATTGATACCGATGCAGTAATTTCAACTGTGGACGAAGCATTAAAAGTTAACATAGATAAGATTTATTGGAAAGTTCCACACATCGTTCCAGCATTAGCGGAGGAATTAGCGTTAACGAAATACATTGATAAAAATGTAATACTCCACTAGCATTTAGAAGTTGGGAAACCCACATATATCCCGCTATACCAACAACAGATAAGCATACATGGGCAATCAAAACATCGACTAGTATTGAAACACCGAGATACATTATTATAGGGTTTCAAACTGGACGAGAAAATAATGTTATGCACGATGCGACTAAATTCGATAAATGTGCACTAAGAATATTCGGGTATTCCTCAACACCGACCGTTACCCGTATGATAATTTAAATGTTAATTATGATAACAATTGCTTTGCCACGCTGTATGAAATGTTTGCTAAATTCCAAATGTCATATTATCAAAGAGATGGACAACCATTACTCACACCTATTCAATTTACGACGGCTGCACCACTGATGGTGGTCGACTGCTCAAATCAAAAGAAGTATTGCACTCGAAAGCAGTAGTTCTTCGTGTAGAGTTTGAAACATCGGCCAACATACCCGCTAATACGACCGCATACTGTGTTATACTCCATGATCGTTTAGTTACATACAACGCGTTAACCAAAGCAGTACGACAGTTGTAATACAATGTCCGTCATAATCGATGTACAAGGGTTCAAAATATCAAAAGCGTTTATACCAAAAGAACTCGCCATTTATAATGGGAAACAAATTGCCCATTTTGTTTTTAAATCACCGTATCCCTGGCATACGTTGGATGCAGAGAGTCGTCGTCAAGCTACTTGGTTAATGCAAAACCAGCACTGTATTAAATGGGAAGAAGGGTATACACCACCACACCACTTTCGAAGAATACTCGAGAGATTGATTCAGCCAACAGATACTGTCTATGTCAAGGGCAGAGAGAAAGCAGATTACATCAGAAAATTTGTGACCCAGCCTGTTATTGAACTTGAGGAAAGTCCACCTCTTCCTGCTATGCAACCCGTTTGTTACTTTCATTGTAAATCATTATGCCACTGTGCTTTGGCTACTGTATATCATTTATATAATATATATATATATATATATATATATATATATATATATATAATGCAATAAGTCTTGTACATATTTTTTAATAAAAAAATAGTAAATAGTCATTTTCGTTTTTTTTTTATTTATATCACACAGTATTTGTATAGTATATATTCTCTTACTAACGAATTAATACATAATATTAATATATTTAAAACAACTAAAGGAATAATACAACTTATTATTAATATAAGTTTCATTAGGGAGAGAATATAGGAAAAAACTAGCAAGTGTCAGTACCCAAACTATTCTTCTTCCGGTTAATATAAATTCATTTGCTTAGCAACCTGTAATAGTTCGCTCAACGGATCAGCATTCTCCAATTCCGGTATTCGCCAATGCCCCCACGCCAATGTGGAACACGTATCACGTAGTCGATATCGTTTGTCATCCTGGGACCTAAAGGCAATTTTGTTTAACATTTCGGTATATATATCATGTAAGGTTGATCGAAACACAAGCATTTTACACATTACTGTTTTATCAGACCCTCCGCGACCGCTTTGTAGTCTACTTCCGTCAACACTTTCTGAATAATAACTTTCTTAACACCTTTCGCTTTCTTAACAACTTCCTTATCAGCAAGCTTCAGACAGTATGACTTCGATCCAGCACCATAAAAATAATGAATCGCTTTCCTGCATACTCATCTTTCATTCGTCCAACGACGGAAGCAGTCGTAGGAATACCATGCAACTCATTATGATAGTTGGAAGTATCATATTCGTCTAAATTATTTCGCATGTGTGCATACATATCATCAGTTACTATCTCAACAATCAAAGAATCCGTGTCAGTATAGAGCAACGTGACATTCTTGCCATAATGAGCTCGTAAGATATCATAAAAAAACCGATACATTATAATTTTGGAAAGATCTAAAATACTGAATCCGACATAGACGGGTTTGTCGTACGTAACTACCTGTTTCGACAATTCCGCCGCAAACAATTTATCAGTGAATTGAATAAAATTTTTAAATTGCGGTTTTGCAACGTACCGCGCTAGACCTACCGACGACCGTTATTTTCCCAATGTGTTAACAGTTTAATAACTCTTCGTTTATCGACATTTTCCATTGTTTTACCAAACACGCCATTATTCATGATTTTATAGAAATCCTTTTCAAACTTGTTTTGTGCTGTGTTGCGGAGAGCTGTATTAAGGTCTACGTATGGTATTAGCCACGGACTCTGACGAAATCGTAAAACCCTATGAATACGAGTAACAATTAAGCCATGCTCTATACATTGTTTTAAATAGCGGTAATGTATAACATAGTTGGTCTTATCACACAGGTTCGGGATTAACTTCTCCTCCTGGGAATGTGGTGCGCAGATCATTTCAGGACAAAACGGATAATCGTTGTGTTCGTCATGCAGATGGTGGGGATAATGTATATCAACCTCCAGTACAAATCCAACATCGGCGTCATCATCAATCTTTACTACGTCAAAGTGTTCTATTTCCTCTTGAGGTAACCACATAAACCCATCGTGAGGCAGGTATTGCTTCATACTCCAGCCGTATAAATTCGTGGCATCTAAATATTGTAAAAACACTTTCGGTTGTTTAGGATCATAGTTTGGAACAAACTCGTTATTAGCGATGCTTCTCCGCTTGATACAAGTACTTACTCCACCCGAATACCTTGTTTAAAAAGTGATACATATCCATATCCGTCAGTAATTCTAGCTCTACTTTCGTACATTTCAACATGGCATCCCACGCCAATCCAGGTAAAGTGACATACTGTGCAGGTTCTAACCCATACACACCCATACATAATCTCCTAAAGTTTTCAAACACGTCAGCCAATAACAACACATCTGATTTTAAATAAATATCAGCATAATCACCTAGTGTATTACACTTAAAGTGATCCCATACCAGTAGAACGCGACAGTATTCGTCATCGGAAATATTTGCATCGCGCATTTTATCGTAGAATTTGTCATATGATGGCACCGTGATGTCGTTCAACTTACTAAAGCTGTCTACGTACGCATAAGGGAAACTACCTTATTTCTCACTAAGTTGAAGTCGCTATCATTACTAAAATATTTCCGTACCTCCATACATTGATCATCTGATAAATTCTGAGATAGAGTATCTAAGGATGCAGCCATGAATCTACAACTATCGACGAACCGTAAATTAATGTATTTCTTTTCCCTGATACCATGACTGTTTACATATTCATCAACAAAATATGCTTACCAAACGTTATATATTTTCACTGTTAATCGGAAGTACGGTAATTTCTTCCGTTTCACTCGCTAACTGTTTAATGAACAGGTGAACATCATAACCACTGAGATTATGTAGAAAACGGGAAGAAATGTAGGTACCTGATAGTTTAAGTTACACGTCGAATGTGCTGCACCACGATACTTACCAGTAACGTGACAGTGATCTCGTACTTTCGGATTTGTCGGATCGTCCGTAAAGTGCTTACCGCATATGTAACAACATACACTGCATTCATACGTAACCTGCTGTTCATCCGTTAATGTGTCATTGGGACAATAGCTTTGAAATGTTCATTATATAACCGTTTTACATCACTTTCCAGTCGTCTTATAAATATCTCCCCTGCATTGCTCCCTCTATACAGCTCTAACTTAGACCACGCATCGTTTACACTACACTTAATGTAATAACTAAACGAGTATGGTTCGTGTTTACACGTTTTTATCGTGAACGGTTTTTCGGGATCTGGTTCAGCCGTATCTACCGGTACTAAGAGCGCTTCAAAATCAGCATATATTACGAATGGTAGAACCATTTGTTTCTGATAGTTCCGAAAAGCGAGTATATTTTCCGCGTAGAATTCCCCGGTTATGTCTTTTTTTGTTTCACGCCCGGTAATTTTGTATATACGAAGTTACAGTCGTGACACGTGTCGGGTTAATTGCTCCTCGGATCTAAAGTAATACAAGCATGCATCACAAAATACATTGCTCCGTTCCGCCGAGTTATTTGGTTGCTAAGTAAACGAGAAAAATTTTTATCCATACATAATGCTGATTATCTGTTTGGTTACTGACTAATAATAATAAATTAACATGAACTGCCTGTTTGGCTTTGGTGTAGTATAGAGGCCCCACTACCTCCGTGACACGTTGACCATCACGATAGGTATCGTCTAACCCATAAACATTAATGGAAATGTTGTTATTGCTCTCAAACGTTGAAATATTCGTCAGCTTAACAGGGAACTGTACACCAGTCCAGTTGAATAACGTCTGGAAATCAGGGTAAGAAGATGTGCGTTGTGGTACTCCGTTGGTGTCACTAGTGCCGATACAACAGCCCATGCAAAGCAGCAATTATCATTATTTTTACATTGACTATGGCGTGTTTATGTGCGATTTCGGCGGGGACAGCCATATAGGATGAACCAGTGGTGGGAGAAAATTTAAGCATGTTCACCTCTAAATAGACGAATTGCACCAGGGACCACCCTAAAACAGTTGTTACTAATCGATTACACCATGACTCACACTTACCAGAATCTTTATGTTGAAATTCGGATTGCTTTGCATCCAATATTTTACTTATTTTTGGAAATACTCTTCTAACACCGTCCCTACACTGAGAATATCATACTTAGTCTGAAAGGATTTCAGTTCTGTGCTTTCCCTACTGTTTAAAAAGTATAAACCAAACAGCTCAACATTACATTTTAATGAGTAGTGTTTCTGCAACTGATTTTGTACTACCTTCAATACGTTCCCTTTAACCTCTGCCATAAAGGTGAACACATCAGTATGAGTATTGCATGGTGACAGGCGGTACGACACAATGCGTTGTTTAAACGCATTCGAATCACTTCGACCCCAGTATCGATAAGGAAACATACATTTGCTTTATGCCTATTGCTTCTGAGGTGTCCTTGGAATGCATACCTAGGTACATCCATTGAACAATCTGTGCAGTGCACACTCACCATTGTTTTTGGTTCTACCGGTTCATCGCGTTGGTCAGACTTCCGCTTTGAGTTGCTCAACCCTGATGGTCCGGGTTTCGCATTATCCTTCGCATAGTTTACCCCAGATGGTCCTGGTTGCACAAATGAATCAGTAACATGTCTATGTACTGCTTTGTTATCGTCGGAAGTGCTTCCTTGCACCACATTGCTCCCTGTGGTTTGGTTTTGCAACGAAACCTCCTGCATGCCAGATGGTGGAGTAGATACTGACATCCAGCACGCTGTTTTTTGATGTCTCAGTAAAGAATCCTTTCGAGAAAATTTCTTTAGACATTCACATTGAAACATTTTGCTGCAACAAATAATGAATAATAACTGCATGCTGTAGTGTAGGTTGATGTGAATAAGAGTGTTGGATATGACGGGTAGCCGGGAGAGAAGTAATACGAAACTAACACTTACTATTCTTTGAAGACATGATGTAACACCGCTTGAAAACTTTACTTGGTGGTTCATAAAGACGGACTAACACTGTAGTGGAACCGCTCCGTCTTAAATACAAAATTTGAAGTGTTGGGGGGAGTGGGGAATTGGAATGAGGGGCAGAAGTGGTGAATCCGGACTCCCCCTCTCCCCAGATAACCGAGTTGCTACCTACAGTAAAAATATCATTGTTCACATTTAAAATTCTTCTTTACTTCTATATATATAAGTTCCAACATAATCCTTGTATTTAAGCTGTATACATAAGCTGGTTTGGAGCTGGTTTGGTGCTGGTTTGGAGCTGGTTTGAGCTGGTTTGGAGCTTGTTTGAGCTGGTTTGTAGCTGGTTTGGAGCTGGTTTGTAGCTGGTTTGTAGCTGGTTTGAGCTGTATTTGAACTGCTTTTGTTTGATCTAACTTGTAACTCGTTTCCGAGTTACGAGCTATCTCCGTTAACCTATAATCCCAGGTCAAAAGATGCGCGCCGTCGGACGATGTTAGAGTACAAACTCGACGGGTCTAACCTAACCGTTCCCGAGATATCGCGCGGGAAAAATGGAAAAATGAGGGTGGGGCAAAATGTTCCCACGAAAATGGGGTTAAAAGGGGCAAATTTTGTCTTTCCGAGACGTCACCAACGTGCCCCGACCGAATCGTCCACCCGTTCCGGAGATACGGTGCTTGAGAAAAAAGGGTCGCCATCTTGATTTCGAAATTTCTCAAAACGACGGTGGCGCCATCCACGAGTCCGACGGAGCGTTCGGCAATCGAGAGGAAAAACCTACAGGTATTCATTGTGTACTATGATATAATTGAATTATACTACAAATCGGAATGAAAGCGTCATCTGTTGATAAATACCTTATAAAAACATGATTTCCTTTTTATTCCTTCTTCATTATAAGTATACGCATACCATTACTTAAAATCGTTCAATAAGAATCGTATTTGTACCTAAACCACTATACATGAATGAAAGGTCATCTCTGATTGCAAGTATACCAAAAACCGGATATATAAACTTATGTAGTTCTTACAAAGCAATTAAATTTATACAATTATACAACTCATATAGCTTTAACAATTAACTTGACCTTTACAGAAATTGAGAACGTTATTTGCATTTTTTATATATAATAAGAATGTATGTATAGAATTTATAACGAGATGATGACACACGTTATTGTATTCTATTTATTGATTATACTTGCAGTACAATTAGCTAAATCAATGGTATTGTTTTTTGCTGTTTCATGTAATAAATAAATGCATTATCATGTCTATTTTACGTAACTAATAAGTACTAAAAATAGTTTACGAATGCAATTTACATCTGATTATTACTACGTCTATACAGGTTATTTTGTCTGCATATAAACCAACAGGTTTTTTCCAGCCAGAATTACTTTAATCATACTGAAAATGATTTAAATCATTCAATAAGAAAAACAAATCGTTAATTTATATCTAAATCCTTTAACGTTTAAAACTGGGATATATTATATACGAATTTATGTATAAAATGAGAGGTCATCTCTCTATCTGCAACTACAAACCGGATAGAGAGTAAACGAACTGGTGTGATTACTACAAAAAATAATTGCTATATCATGTAATTTACATACTCTCTTCAGTAATATATATTTATTATTTACTATTTAGTAATTATAATTATAATTAGCTATAAAATGGTATTGTTTTGCAATTCATAGTAAATAAACTAATACCTACTAATTATTCTAGTGTTATCCTGTTACAATGTATACAGAGGTTGCCTGTCTAGACAACATCCTGCAATACGGGTTATATTCGCTAAAAAAAAGTTGTTTGTAACATGCATAATTATATATGCATTGAATTTGGGTTATTTATAACCAATAGAGCGCAGATTTCCGCTTTCAAGGTATCTTCAGGATATATAAGCGTTGCTTAAACCGCATTTTCATTATGATCTCGAGTTTCCAAGTATTCTCATCGATTAGTACGGCTCCTGAGACTGGGGAGTTGGCTTGAGATCCAACACTTGGGGTTGCAAATCTAACTTTGCAACCCTAAGGCAACATCCACTTCAGGGACCGAACATATGATCTCGAGTTTTCCAAGTATTTTCGTCGATTAGTACGGCTCCTTGAGACTGGGAGTTGGCTTGAGATCCAACACTTGGGGTTGCAAATCTAACTTTGCAACCCTAAGGCAACATCCACTTCGGGGACCGAAACATGATCTCGAGTTTTCCAAGTATTCTCGTCGATTAGTACGGCTCTGAGACTGGGGAGTTGGCTTGAGATCAACACTTGGGGTTGCAAATCTAACTTTGCAACCCTAAGGCAACATCCATTTCGAGGACCAACTTCTCGTCGTCGGTAAGCATACTGGTGAATGTGAGTGTATGTTGTGTGTTTGAGTGTGTGTGTATGTATTGCAGTATGTGTGTTTTAGGGTTGGTTGTTATAGTGTGTGTTTTCGTTTGTGAGAGCGATGAACGGCTTGGTACCACATGTCACATCAGAATACTGCCTCATGTATTGAGGCATATGATCATATATCTGCGTAATACATATTTATAATATAATTTATGTCATGCTTTCTACATGCATTACACATATATTTTAACCATGTCTTTATTTATATGAACAATTTGTACATGTACGTCTACGTGAATGAAACATATCCATATCGTTTTCTTTTATTTTGGTAAATGACGTGAAGGTGAGTAAAAGCATTTATAATATAATTTATGTCTTGTTTTCTACATGCATTACACATATATTTTGTACATGTCTTTATTTCTATGACATGTCTGTCTTTCTATAGGAATTAAATATATACATATCGTTGTCTTTTATTTTGGTAAATAACATGAGGGTGAGCAAAAAGCATACAAGTGGACAAAACATACAAGTGGACAATAAACATAAAGTGTACAAATACCATACAAGTGGGTAAAAGCATACAAGTGAACAAAACCATACAAGTGGACAAAAACATACAAGTGGACAAAACCATACAAGTGGGTAAAAAGCATACAAGTGGACAAAAACACAAGTGGAGTCTTTCTATAGGAATTAAATATATACATATCGTTGTCTTTTATTTTGGTAATAACATGAGGGTGAGCAAAAAGCATACAAGTGGACAAAAACATACAAGTGGACAATAAACATACAAGTGTACAAATACCATACAAGTGGGTAAAAAGCATACAAGTGAACAAAAACCATACAAGTGGACAAAAACATACAAGTGGACAAAACCATACAAGTGGTAAAAGCATACAAGTGGACAAAAACATACAAGTGGACAGAAAACATACAAGTGGACAAAAACATACAAGTGGGTAAAAAGCATACAAGTGGACAAAAACATACAAGTGGACAAAAACATACAAGTGGACAAAACATAAGTGGACAAAAACATACACGTGGGCAATAACCTACAAGTGGACGAAACATACAAGTGGACAATAAACATACAAGTGGACAAAACCATACAAGTGAGTAAAAACATACAAGTGTATAGAGGTGGCTAAGTAGGTCACACGGATGGCCTTGTAATTGTGAAACAGGAAAGCGTGGTCGGATAGCCTTGTAATAGTGGAACAGAAAAGCGGAGCTTGTGACCCTGGTTTAGTGGTACTGATATGTCGTACAGATAGCCTTGTAGTAGTGGAACAGGAAAGCGTGTTTGTGACCCTGGTTTTGTGTTAATGATATGTCACAGTGATGGCCTTGTAGTAGTGGAACAGGAAATCGGGGTTTGTGACCGTGGGTTTGTGGTAATGATATGTAAGTAGGTCACACATTGCGCTTTTTGACCTTGGTACGGTGGGACCTTGGTTTTGTGGCAACCTTGGAAATGTGGAAAACCGGTTTTTGGTGGTGTCCCAAAAGTCTCCAATCTTACCTACTTACGTGACCAGACAAATGAAGTAGAATAAACGGTTAAAAATATGAAAGAGATTATTTTCAAGAAATAGGCATTTTTGAAAAAAATTTGTCAGTCGACGAAGTGATTGTCAAATACTACGGAAGACACGGCCTCAAGTAATTTACCAAGGGAAAGCCCATTATATTTGGGTACAAGTTTTGGGCTCTATGTGGTTTGTCTGGCTTTTGCTACAATTTTCAATTAAATACTGAGCTTCAAATAATCCTGAGGTCCACGATCTTGCTTTAGAAAGTCGATCGGTATTAGATATGCTTGAACCAGTGAAATCGCCTCTAAGTCATATTATTTCTTTTGACAATTTTTTTACGAGCTTAGACCTTTTAAAACACCTTAAAACATAGGGATTTCGTGCTTCACAAACGATGAAAGAAGATAGATTGCAGAAATATCCACTTTCTAGTAGTACACAAATGAAACAGAAATCAAGAGGTCATTACGAACTTAGTTTTGATAAAAAAAGAGGTGCTTGTTGTGAAATGGAATGACAAAAAATGTTACAATGGGTACAAATTCTGATTCTGTTGTTCCATTGGCAGCAGCTCAGAGGTTCAGTCTCAAAGAAAAGAAAAAAAATTATGTGAATCAACCCTTCGTTATTAGTAACTACAACAAGTTCATGAGGGGCGTTGATCAACACGATTGGTTTAACGGCAAATATTCTACAACTTTGAGAGGTAAAAAATGGCATTGGCATCTCTTTACAAGATTACTTGACATGATGGTTGTCAGCTCGTGGATTTTATATCGAGCCATTCACGGAAAAGTAGCTTTATCTTCGTTAGAACTTAGAAGAAATATAGCAATAACTTATTTGAAATCGCATTCGAAGGCGTCTAGGCCAGCTCCTTTACGAATGGTTCCAGAAGCTAGGCACGATGGAGATGCTCATTACGCTGCAGGAAGAGATAAATAGAGAATATGTCAAGCCAGTTATGTAAGGCAACACATACGACAAATTATCGTCGAAAATGTGACATTATGTTTTGAAAAAAATTAATCGACAAGTTGCTTTGGTATGTGAGAATCTTGCGATATTGCAGGCTCACGTTCCATTAATATAATTAATTTGATTGTAATCTCATTATATTAAGAATTTACATCAGTTCTACATACATAAAGACAAAATTTACATCGATTGGGGGTTTGAATCTCGATGGCGCAGTTGGTTAGAGCGGTACTCTAGCAAAGTACAGGTCGTAGGTTCAAATCCTACTCGAGGTAAACTTTTTATTTATGTATTTAATAAAATTATGTTTTGAAAATTATCATACAAAATAAAGCATACTTGGTAATTACATAATATAATAATTATTAACGTTCCTTGTTTATAATGCTCTATATTTTATAATCTTTTAAAATTATGTTAATAAGTAATAGAATTTGTGTTTTTGTTTAAAATCATTATCACTAAGCAAGTAAATATGTTCAACTGTCCATATAGAGAACACACTCATATTATCCCAATATCGTCATGTGACGACGACCTTTATCTCAAGGAGCGATAAAATCAAAAACTGATAAGGAACATTCTAGGATAATTATTTTTCTATAAGCGGTTTCAAAAAACAAAATGCTTGGTACATAATAGGTTGCAAATCAAATAAGTCATAACTTAAAATTTGATTATTAACAAAAGTGTTAACATACGCCCACCAGTATGATTTAGCTTTGATTGTGTTCAGAGACGAGAACGCCATGACAAGACCACAGCCCGACTGGTTTCGTCATCACGCCTTCTTTTTGAGAAATACATTTTCTTGAGAATACAATTCTCTTTTTCGTATACAATAAGTCATAATTTCTTATTACCTATACTACCCATAATTATATTGCAAATGATATACAGAGTGATCAATCTCAAGTGTATACCACGTGATCAAAATATTTAAGTTGGTACCACTGATAGGTTGGTAAGAAGCTGTATTGCTCTAGCTACTCTAGAGCAGGGTTCGAGTAAAAACTACGATCAGTTTCAAATCTGTATGAAGGTCATTAACTTGTACATATTATAAAATATTATCTTAATTTAAATAATGACTATTTTGTATTTGATTAAACTGCATCCCTATAAAATACAACAAACTAATAAAATATTATTTAATGATTGGATTACATCATTACAAAATAATGAATCTTAAGTATTTAAATGTTATAATTTCATTATAATTAAATAAAATTTACAGTACATGTTTATGGAATGACAATGTCTTTTCCAAATGTTTTTTAACTCGTTAGATACACATTAGTTATCACACTTTGCTTTACAGCATATGTTCAAAATGACCGCCATTAAATTGTAAACATAAGTTCACCCTACATTGCTTATTCGCAAATATATTTTGTAACATTTCGGCACCAATATTATGAACTTCATGGCTTCTCGCAATTCTTGAAGAGTATGCAATCTTCTGCTGAAACTTTGTTTTTTAAATAACCAAAAAGAAAAAAGTTTAACGGTGTTAAGTCTGGTGAATTCGGTGGCCAACGATTTACACTAATGATTCTACCTTCAAAGAAGTCTCGTAAATAATTAATTGTAGCCTGTGCAGTATGTGGGGTAGCACAGTCATGCTGGAAATACCCGTTTCCTAATTCACGATCATCCAAATTATTAATAAATGGTTCTAAAAGTATTTCCATGTATCTTGCCGCAGTAATTGTGCCATCGAAAAATACTGGTCCAAATATTCGTTGTCGCGACATTGCTATCCAGACACCGACCTTGATAGGGTGTAAGGTAGTTTCTCGAAATAGATGTGGATTTTCTGCAGACCGCGTACGATAATTTTGGCTATTTATGTAACCGGACAGATGAAACCAAGCTCCATCAGAAAAAAAAGATACATCCAGTAAATCATTGTTCATTGTATTGTTGAACCATTGACAGTAGTTTACTCTAAGCTGAAAATCTCTATCGCGCAACTGTTGTAATACCGACACCTTGTACGAGTACAAATGTAAATTCTTCTTTACTGCAGTGTGGACACTTCTATAGGATACATCTAAAAATTATTTATGTAAAATTATGTTTGTATGGTAAAATTTTTCATACGTGTTTGTACAGATAGTTTTCGCAAAGATTTATTGGGGCTTGCATTCATCCTTGCTTGGATATCTGCTTAGGTGTCCTCTGTTAAGACAGTAGCCGAAACTTCACGTTTGCGTTTTAAAACACTACCAGTTTCCATGAATCGAGCTATCAATCCGTTACGATGTTGACTAAATGTTTCGTAAGTAATATTTTCATTTGGGTACTCAACAGTAAATTGATCGATGCGTGATTGCAATGAATAATGCCATCGCCCATTACCATCTTGGAAGCCGCTACGAAAATAAGCCACAACAATGAATGTGTCGTGTTCGATTGAAAACGGCATGGCGATTAAATTCGATATCACAATTTGAAATTCAGAATATATAATTTGTCTTGATATAGACAGTTTGTAAATAACTCGAGAAAATACAAAAGTGAAAAACGAAGGTATAATATAACATAAAATGACATAAACTAAAACGACTAAAACCACACTAAAAATCCAAAGCAGCCAACTGCAAAACACAACAATATTAACAACTAGGGATTTTTGTCATACCACTACAGTACACTTGAGATTGATCACATTGTATTACAGGCACTGTTTTAACTATATAATGGTTTAATTGTTGCATTCCATAGTAAATATAATGGAAGACATTTCATGCTAATAGTACATTGAGTGTTGAGATAAATTTTATTTCCTTACATAAGTAGCAGATATCAAATCTGCAACAAAATATGTTGATAAAGAATTTATAGCATTAGCAAATATAATCATATAATACCTGTGTATACATATACACATATCTGAAAGTATACTATGATAATGGGGCATGTTCTCATTATTGACCTTAATGTGTGAAAAAATGTACACCTACTTATAAGGACGGTCCGGACAATTGACTTCAAGGTGTGTAAGAAGGTGTACACTGTACGTGGTTTTGTATACTGCAGTCGCAATTGGCCTGAATGTGTTTAAAAAATATACGTGCTTGTGAGGACACACAACAGTTTTTCCGCTTTTGTGTCTAGAATTTGGAGTGTATGAAGAAATGGATTAGTTTTTTGGAACGTGCACAGTGAGATTAGTACCGCAGTTATCGTAATTCCCCAAAACGTCGTCTGCACGCGTCCACATAGTAATTGCCAAACCTGTATGAGTTTGTACCTGCGCGAGTGTGTGTGTGTGTGTGTGTGTGTGTGTGTGTGTGTGTGAGTGTGAGTGTGGGTGGTGTGGTGTGCGTGCGTGTGTGTGCGTGTGCGTGTGCGTGTGGTGCGTGTGCGTGTGCGTGCGTGCGTGTGGTGTGCTGTGCGTGTCGTGTGCGTGTGCGTGTGTGCGTGTGTGCTGTGGTGTGGCGTGTGTGGTGTGGTGTGTGGTGTGGTGTGTGTGCTGTGTGGTCGTGTGCGTGTGGGTGTGTGTGTGTGTGTGTGGGTGTGAGTGTGGTGTGTGTGGTGTGGTGTGTGGTGGTGTGAGTGTGAGTGTGGTGTGTGGTGTGTGAGTGTGGTGTGTGAGGTGTGTGGTAGTGGTGTGAGTGTGGTGAGTGTGGTGAGTGTGGTGTGTGAGTGTGTGGTGTGTGGTGTGTGGTGTGGTGAGTGGGGTGGGTGTGTGAGTGTGGTGTGTGAGGTGTGAGGTGTGTGAGTGTGGGTGGTGAGTGAGTGTGAGTGTGTGTGAGTGTGTGAGTGTGAGGTGTGAGGTGTGTGGAGTGTGTGAGTGTGTGGTGTGGAGTGTGGTGGAGTGTGAGTGGTGTGAGGTGTGTGAGTGTGAGGTGTGAGTGTGGAGTGTGAGTGAGTGTGAGTGTGTGTGTGTGAGGTGTGGATGTGGAGTGTGAGTGTGTGTGGAGGTAGTGGTGAGTGTGTGTGTGGAGTGTGTGAGGTGTGTGATGGTGAGTGTGTGTAGTGTGAGTGTGTGAGTGTGAGTGTGAGTGTGTGAGTGTGTGAGTGTGAGTGTGTGAGTGTGGGTGTGAGTGTGAGTGTGAGTGTGTGAGTGTGGTGAGTGTGTGAGTGTGAGTGTTGAGGTGTGGAGTGTGTGAGTGTGTGTGAGTGTGAGTGTGTGAGTGTGTGAGTGTGTGAGTGGGTGTGAGTGTGAGTGTGGAGTGTGAGTGTGGAGTGTGAGTGGTGTGAGTTGTGGTGTTGGTGTGAGTGGTGTGATGGTGAGTGTGAGTGTGTGAGTGTGAGTGTGTGATGGTGGAGTGATGTGAGTGTGTGAGTGTGAGTGGAGTGTGTGAGTGTGTGAGTGTGTGTGATGTGTGGAGTGTGTGAGTGTGTGAGTGTGAGTGTGTGAGTGTGTGAGTGTGCGAGTGGCTAGTGTGCAGTGCTGTTTGCGAGTTTGCGAGCTTGGAGCGTGCGAGTGTCGATCGTGCGAGCGTGAGCGCGTGAGTGCGAGTGCGTAAATCGGTGAGGGCTGGGTGAAGATGTGTTAGTGCGTGAGGTGCGTGAGTGCGTGAGTGCGTGAGTGTGAGTGTGTAGTGTGGTACGTGCGTCGTGCATGCGTGTGTTGTGTGTTTGAGTGTGTGGTGTGCGTGGTGCGTGCGTGCGTGGTGGTGTGGTGTGGTGGTGGTGGTGTGTGGTGCTGTGAGTGTGTGGTGGTAGTAGGTGGTGTGTGAGTGTGTGAGTGTGTAGTGTGGATTGTGTGGAGTGAGCGATGTGTGTGAGTGATGAGTACAAGTGGAGTGTGGAGATAAAAGTGTGAGTGAATAGTGAGTGTAATGTGATGTGGTGACATGTGGTGGTGATGAGTGTGTGAGTGGGTAGTGAGTGTGAGTGTGTCAGAGGGTGTGGAGTGTGTGAGGTGTGTAGTGTGTAGTGTGGAGTAGAAGTGTGGTGTGAATGAGTGTGTGAGTGTGTGAGTGTGATGTGTAGTGTGTGAGTTGTAGTGTGAGTGTGTGGAGTGGATGTGAGTGGTGGTGTGTGAGTGTGAGTGATGTATGTAGATGTGAGTGTGAGTGTGTGGATGTGAGTGTGGAGTGTGTGAGTGTGTGAGTGTGTGAGTGTGTGGAGGTGGAGTGTGAGGTGTGGGGTGTGAGTGTGGAGTGTGTGAGGTGTGGGTGGTGTGTGAGTGTGAGTGTGAGGTGGATGAGTGTGTGGTGGTGGTGTGTGAGTGTGAGTGTGTGGAGGTGTGAGTGTGTGGTGAGTGTGAGTGTGTGAGTGTGGTGAGTGTGGAGGTGTGAGTGTGTGTAGTGAGTGTGAGTGTGAGTGTGGAGGTGTGGAGTGTGGTGTGGTGTGAGTGTGTGAGTGTGTGAGTGTGTGAGTGTGGAGTGTGGGTGTGGTGTGTGAGTGTGTGAGTGTGGGTGGTGTGTGAGTGTGTGTGGTGGGAGTGGTGTGGAGTGTGTGAGGGTGGTGAGGGTGGTGTGGATGTGTGGTGAGTGTGGAGTGTGTGAGGTGTGTGGATGTGGTGTGAGTGTGTGAGGTGTGGTGAGTGTGTGAGTGTGTGAGTGTGTGGGTAGTGTGAGTGTGTGTGAGTGTGAGTGTGTATGTGAGTGTGTGTGAGTGTGTGAGTGTGAGTGTGGTGTGGTTTTGAGTGATGTGAGTGTGTGAGTGTGGTGAGGTAGTGTGTGTGTGAGGTGTGATGTGTGTGATGGTGTGAGTGTGGAGTGGAGTGTGTGAGTGTGAGTCGTGATGTGTGTGTGTGATGTGAGATGTTAGTGAGTGTGGTGCAGTGTTGTTTTGTTATTGAGTTAGTTTTGTGTGAGTGTTTGGGGTGTAGTTTTATTCGGTTTTGGTTAAGGTATTGATCGTGGTGTGAGTGTGCAAATAGAATTATTATTTAGTATTGTGTAGGATGTAGTTGTGATGTGTAAGTGTCGTAGATGAGATTGTAGAGTACGTAGTTGATAGATGTGGGTTTGTGGTGTGTGAGGTGAATTGTGTGAGTGTCGTGATGGTGTGAGTGATGGTGTAGTGTGAGTGTTAGTGGATGTGTGAGAGTGTGTGATGTGAGAGTGTGAGTGTGTGTGTGGAGGTGAGTGTGGGATGTAGTGTGGTTGATGTGTTGAGGATGAAGTGTGTACGCTGTGATAGTGTGTGTTTGAATGTGTAGTGTTGAGAGATGGAGTTGTGAGTGTAGTGTAGGTTGAGGTGTTTTGGTAGGTGAGTGTTTGAAGTGTGACGTCAGTTAGTGTGAAAAGTGTGATGTGTTAAGAGTGGAGTTGTGTGATAGTTGTGGGAGTGTTAGGTATGTGAGTGATGATGTATTTGTTATTTGTTAAGTAAATGTTGAGTGATTGTCGTAAGATGTGAGTTTGATGTAATTTGTGTAAAGTATAAGTAGTGTAGTATGTGTTTCTGTGAGTGTGGAGTTTTGTGATTTGGAGATATGAAGGTGTGTGATGTGTGTGTGAAGTGTGGAAGGTTAAGTGAGTTGTAGTGTGTGGTGGGTGGTAGTCGTTAGAGTATGTGTGTGAAAGTGTGAGGTGAAATGGTGTGTATGATGTGTGAAGTGTGGTAGAAGTGTGTGAAGAATGTGTGGTAGTGAAGAGTGTGTTGAGTGTAGGGTGCGTGAGTTGTGAGTGTGAGTGTAAGAGGTGTATGAGTTGTGTGAAAGTGGTGAGTGTGGGTGTGTGTGTGGGTTGTGTGGTGTGGTGTGGTGTGTGTGGTGTGGTGTGGTGTGTGTGTGGTGTGTTGGAGTGTGGTGTGGTGTGGTGTGGTGTGGGGTGGTGGTGTGGTGTGGTGTGGTGTGTGAGTGTGTGGTGTGTGAGGTGGGTGTGAGTGTGTGGTGAGGTGTGGTGTGGTGTGGGAGTGTGTGAGTGTGTGGTGTGTGGAGTGTGAGTGTGTAGTGTGGGTGTGAGTGTGTGGTGTGTGAGTGTGGTGTGAGGTGGTGTGTGGTGAGTGGTGTGATGTGTGGGTGTAGGTGTGGTGTGAGTGTGTGGGGGGTGGTGGAGTGTGAGTGTGTGAGTGTGGTGTGAGTGTGTGAGTGTGTGGTGTGTGTGTGTGAGGTGGAGTGGAGTGGTGAGTGTGAGTGGGTGTGAGTGTGTGGTGTGGGAGTGTGAGTGTGTGTGATGTGGTGTGTGGAGTGTGGGTGTGGTGTGTGTGTGGTGTGAGTGGGTGTGGGTGTGGTGAGTGGTGGTGTGTGTGTGTGAGTGTGTGGTGGGTGTGGTGTGGAGTGTGAGGTGTGAGTGTGTGAGGTGGTGTGTGAGTGTGTGAGTGTGTGGGTGTGGGTGTGAGTGTGTGAGGTGTGAGGTGAGTGTGTGAGTGTGTGGGGTGTGGAGTGTGGAGTGTGTGTGGTGTGTGAGTGTGTGAGGTGGTGTGGGTGTGGAGTGTGTGTAGTGTGTGAGTGTGTGAGTGTGTGGGTGGTGTGAGTGTGAGTGTGAGTGTGTGAGTGTGTGAGTGTGGTGGAGTGTGTGAGGTGTGGGTGGAGTGTGAGTGTGGAGTGTGTGTGGAGGTGTGAGTGTGTGGAGGTGTGTGAGGTGTGTGAGTGTGGAGTGGTGTGGAGTGTGTGAGTGTGTGAGGTGAGTGTGGAGTGTGTGTGAGGTGTGAGTGTGGGAGTGTGTGAGTGTGTGGTGTAGGTGTGAGCGTGTGAGTGTGGGAGTGTGTGGGTGTGTGAGTGTGTGAGTGTGTGAGTGTGTTAGTGTGTGAGTATGTGAGTGTGTGAGTGTGCGAGTGTGCGAGTGTGCTAGTTTGCGAGTTTGCGAGCTTGCGAGCGTGCGAGAGTTCGATCGTGCGAGCGTGAGCGCGTGAGTGCGAGAGTGCGTAAATCGGTGAGGGCTGGAGTGCGTAAGATTGTTAGTGCGTGAGTGCGTGAGTGTGTCAGTGTGTAAGTGTGCGTACGTGCGTGCGTGCATGCGTGTGTGCTTGTGTGTTTATGTGTGTGTGTGTGTGCGTGCGTGCGTGCGTGCGTGCGTGGGTGTGTGTGTGTGCGTGCGTGCGTGAGTGCGTGCGTGCGTGCGTGCGTACGTAAGTGCGTGCGTACGCGTAAGCGCTTGTGTATGTTTTTGGATGCAGCTTTGTCTAATGAAATAACAAAGTTATCAAAAATCAAAAAAGTGCTTAAAATAAGGGTTAACAATTATTTTAAACGTGTTATGCAAGAAACAGCTCCTACCAAAGATCAAGTGTTCCAGATTTTTCATCTTATGTAATAGATGTCAAAACAGAAAAGAAAATAATTTTTAAAATAAGCTTTATATTCATTCATTTACGTTTGATTAATGTAAATTGAGGTGGAATTGGGTGTTTTATATTGAAGTGAATGTCAAACCAAATATCATCTGTATTGTATTGTATAAAAAAATTGTATAAGTGTCACATACACTTATACAATTTTTTTTACATATGATTACATATTGTGTATATTTAATGAAAGAGCAAGCATAAATGAATTAAGAATGTCAGTATCGCGACTGATTTGCTTTTGCTTTTATTTGCTAATATATCACGACATATACATCATAAAGTTATGTACTGGTGCCATCACGTTTTTTCTTTTTCTTTTAAATTGAGTTACGTTATTTGACATTTTTAGTTGCATTTTGCGTGGTTATATAAGTTTTAACTTCCATGGTCTTCTTGACGTTAAAGGTTAATTAGCATCACCTTGCGCTGTACTTCGTAAGAGCTGTACCAAATAATTAGAATTAATTACACCATTTCTCTTAATATTTATATAAACAGGAATGTATCTTTTATTAACTCTATATTACAATATATTATTACCTACAATTTAAAATTTCTAAGAGAATAATCCGCCCGATAACTCTTAATTCAGAAGTATGTGCGCGTATTTTCGCCTCTTTTCACAAAGAGGGAAAATTTTGTTTTCAAATGTGACATATCACCTGCATTCCAGTTTTGCAATAAGACATAGGTTTTTAATGTACTTACAATATTCATTTTCAGCATTGGATTTCTTACTCTAGAAGTCTTGTAAAACCTTTGATGAACTGTGTTGAATTATAGTTTGATGTAGCAAAAGTAAGTAATGAAGTTTCTGGAACTAACTATTAAGTGTACTAGATACTGGGTTTACAACATTATCCTTTACAAACCGTATTATAGTAAAACCTTGTGTATCCGCCATCTGTTAATTTTAGTAGTTGGCTCCTATTTACTAAACATAATTCAATTTAATTTTGCAACGCAGAACAA
>JARFJB010001883.1:11437500-11650000 GCA_036346205.1 Vesta saturnalis | reverse complement strand
TTCTCAGTGTCCTTTTCTGACGGTTCACAGTTAGCTCGGTTATTAAGATTGCCACTAACGGCTGTCAATGCACCTATCACTTCTAAATTATTCCTTTCAGAACCAATACCATTTCCTTCATCTCTGTCATGTTCATCGCCACCATCACAAATAAATTCATGTACTTCTTCTTCCCAATTCATTTTAAAATAATAATACTCGCAACTGGTATCGTCGGATCTAAATCCACCAGTACAAAATTCAAAATCTACTGTTTGGGAATCCGGCGACGAACTGGCACTTGTTGAGGTAGGTCAGCTCGGTATAAACCGATTCGCTTACGAATTATAAACCAAATGTTACCACTTTGGGTCCAAATTGACTCTAAGGTACTAGTTAAGCGTTAATATTGCAAATATCGGACACATTTTAAAACATGTATAACAGATATTTAATTGCTTATCTGCTTCCAGGCTTACATGGGCTACTATGTAGAAACGTGCAAGTACAGAAGTTACTAACTGTTTAGATCAATCTTTATCTATGCAACTAGGTATAAGATGTGAAATTAAGACGTTGCAGTAATAGGTAATTTAAAATCAACAACATGTATATGACCAACTATGATTCTTAAGAACTTACTGATTACACCACCTTCCAACTTACCAAGTGAAAATGAAAGGAAAGGAAATTTTACATTCTTTTAGGATAATTGTGCAACCTCTCTTGTGATACTTTCATAACAAAGATAGAAAACGTCGTAAAAACAACAATAATGTCACGTACACGTTTAAACCTTTTTGTCCGTCTTTGAAAAATATTGATAATACAGTTTAAGGATTTTTAATCTTATTTAATTAATTTTTAAGGTTTATTTGGCTGCGTATTAAGAAACATTATGAACAAATAGTACGTAAAACTGAATTATCTTTAAAAAATATGTTTACATTTTTTCATATAAATATGTAATTTTACAAAAAAACGGGTGGGACTTTATCAGGGCACACGGCCGTTGGTTTAAATTGAAACGTCTATCTCAACGAGTCGCTGTTAAAACCTGAAATGAAAACAAGATTGACTTCGATCTCAAATATTTTAATACAATACTGGCACTGAATAGGTGACAGTTTTGAGACGCTCCCGAAACCGCCTCTCTCCCTCAGCGTCGGACATTGGGGTACCTATGCGTAGCCCATAACCCGCTCTTTCCCACAATAGCCGTAATTTATATTCCCGTCTAGCTCTTGTATGTGCTGTAACAGAGTAACACGCAATATGTCATACGTTTAATACTTATAGTTAAAAAATAAATAATTGTTTGTTTATGTATTATTCCTTGTTAGTCATCACAGTTTAAAATATTGGCGATGAGGTCATTTGGCAGGAATTAACAATCAAAATACAACACATTTTGCCGCAAAACACAACTAATGCTGGGCTGGATCCTGGGTTGCTCTAGTATTCAACCTATGCCCGAGTTCAATCTTGGCAGGAATCAATTTGAATGGTGGGTACAGGTTCATTTTCTTCATTACCTCTAAATCGAGAGTGAGCAACGGAAGCAGGTGGAACCAGAGTTCCACTAAAAACCATTGATATATCCCGAAATCTGCCGCAAATCGTGCACTGGATTAAACTAAATTTAGAAATTTACTGTCAATTACCTAACACCTTACTCAGGTACGAAACCAGCAGGCATACATAAATGAAGTACACTTTCTGAATGTGGTCCAGGACGGTCTAAAACGCAAGATATTGTGACCCTTACCTGATCAACCCCTAAACTTTCGATCAACATATTATAACAACTATATCCCACCTTCTTACTTCTCCACGGCCTAGAAGGCCGCTGTTGCCTCATGATTATTTCCTCCTTCTACGGACTCATTCACCTAAGCTGCATCGAAAGTCGATTTAGGCGATTCTATCCAGATGACATAAAGATGTCGTTGAATTCGAAAAGCATCTACCCGAAATCCAATTTTCCCTCAGACTAAACACAACCGGAGACCTTAAGCAGTCAGTACCGGCGAAATCAGGAAAATCCTTTCTTAGGGAGTTTTTATTCACAACAGACGCAACTTATGGTTCTATCTTAACTTTCGTCTTATACTACATTCTCGCTAACAATGTAATTGGTTCGGTTGTGCACTTCGGTAACTAACTTCTCACTTTACGATTTAATTGACATTCTGAGTTTGTTAATTAAGATTTGATTTACATTTAGTTCAAACCATACTACCATTGTGCCTATTTTAGTTGACCAAATCACTTCATTTGAACTGATATCGTTAACAAATTTCAAATTATCAAACTTGAAAATTAATAGGAACCCTTTAGCATCTGTAAATTGTTCCTTTACAAATAATCAAAAGCATAAAAGAAACCCAAAAATTAATAACGATCATCTATTAGCTCAATTTAGTCTATATACATCATTATAAAGTTCTTGTCAATAGCAGAATATGAAATTCAAATTCACCTTTTATATTAAGTGCACAAACTTTTTACAAATCGCTTTCGAGAGATAGAGACGCCACTCGCCCCTTTCAATTAACCAAAATCTTAAAAATAATACGAAACGCAACGTCTTTAAATATTCAATTTAGTATGTCGTCACCCAGCGGTCAACCTCATTAAAAATATAATTAGTTAAATATGTAAATAATTTTTTATTTTAATAGAGTAGGAAAATAGTTGATAAAACGAGTTTTTGGAGTATACCTTTTAAAGCGTTAGGAATTTTGACAGGGGCACATTTTAAGAAAAGTTTTGTTTTTTAATTCCGCATCGAATGCCATCAAAGTATACAGGGTGTTATATTTAAAATAAGAAAGAAAAAGATCTTTAACTTCTCAAATGTTTGACAGTAAAGTTTGAACACCCTGTATAATTTCGATTCCCCAAATTTGGTCAGCTACATTGTTAAACCTTACTTAATGTGTTCCTGGCTTATTATCTGAAAACGAGCCATTTTTAAAACCAATGGTCTAAAGCTGATTTTTTTTAATATTTTGTTTTTTTTTGTCGATGTTATCCAACCGATTTCTATACAATTTTAGGGTTATGTAGACAATCATGGAAGTCAATTAAATCTCCAAAAAAACATAAATTATGTCAGTTAGAAAAAAATATACCATTATGACGTCACATGTTTTTGGACCACCCTGCATAATCAATCACATTTTCCTAAAATGCTCCCTAGGTCACAGATAAAGTGTGCAAAATATTAAAAGTTTAAGTTAAATAATAACTAAGCTACAAAACACGGGAGCTGAAATGAAGGACTCTGTATAAAGTAAACATCGAAATAATTTAATATAACTATAAACCAAAATTCCAACGTGACACTTTCTTTAGTGATTAAGATGAACTACATATATACGGGGTGGTTCGTACGTAATGGTCTAAAATGAAATATGATTCTCGGCCTCAAAATATTACGATTTGACGTAAATTTCTTTTATAAAATATTGATAATAAAAAAGATACAGGCTCTCAAAGTTCCAATACAAATGTTGATTTTGAGATACAGAGTGTTAAAGCTAATAATCTGCGTAAGCAGTTGGTAGTAAATACCTACAAATATAAATATCTTAGAAACTGTTAAAGTTATTCATTTAGAGAAAGTATAGCTTTTTTACCTCAAAAAATCAAAGATTCGTATTTTAATAAAAATACGAATAATAAGTTTACTTCATTTTACGTAGAAATTAGGGATTAAAATGTTGCTTTATCCTCTGCGTTCTACGCCAATAAAAACGTATTAATTAAGCTAAAATCAATGCACTTTATATCTCTATGTATTATACCAAGAATGAGAAAAATACCTTTTTTCGTTTTCGAGATATTTTTTTTCATTATCAATATTTTATTAATGCAAGTTGCGTCAGATCGTAATATTTTGAGGCTGAGAATCTTACATTTCATTTTGGACCATTACTTAAGGACCACCTCATATATATATATATATATATATATATATATATATATGTATAAGTTTCGAATGAATGTGATTCATCCTCAGTGAAGAGACTACAGTTTAAAAAAAAAATTGTTAATACGTATGAATGAAAATGAAGTAAATAATAATTTTGATCCCCATAACTGATTAGATGCAATAAAAACGATTCAAGACTGAATTAACTATAACAAACAAAATACACCCACATACCACACAAAATTAAAAAACACCGAACGCATTTCAATTGCATCAGCGGCCGACTAGCTGATAGCATAACTATTTAAAAGAGTTCGGTGTTTTTTAATTTAGTGTGGTACGTGAGTGTATTTTGTTTGTTACAGATCATTCCACAGTTCCAGTATTCCAGATTTTTCAACTGAATTAACTATTAATACGTGTAAATGTTGTATAAGTGAGTAGAACTTTCAAATAAACGAATAGATGATCGTAGTTGTCTAAACAAGCATCACACTAATCACACTATATATATATATATATATATATATATATATATATATATATATATATATAGTTTATCTAGTTACACAGAACATTAATATTTTAACTCAGCATCAAACTGTTATGAAATAATATCACATGGACGACGAACATTGTGTGCTACAACTGCTAAAATCCACAAACATTCAATAGTAAGTTAGTAAGAATCTCACACGATGGACGCAATTACATCATCCCATAAGGCAGGTCCCAGAAATTATGCGCACGTGAAACAAAGTCTCGCAGAGGTATTTATTGTATTATTAGCTTCCACAGGATCTCCGACAGATTACTTGTAATTTCAACACAAGGTATGGCTTACAGGGACATGACCAGAAAAAGAAGAATTTTGACATATACTGCTGTCATCAGAACCTTGTATGTGCATTTTTCTTTGAGAAATCAAGGTAAATATGCTTTCATAAAGAATATGCCAAAATATACGTATTTACTAGGCTAAACCATATCTGCTCAAAAAAATATGCAAAAGCAACAAACATCCTGTATCTGACATATTATACTACCTGTCATTAGTTAAAAATCGTATCGGTTAGATACTTAGAAAAAGCCCGTATATACTCCCTCATTACTGTCAGACACGTTGTTTTATTTTTCTTAGCACCTAAGTAGTTATTCTATCTACGCCAGTGGCGGATTAAACCATTAGAGAGCCCTAAGCACAAAACGATATTTCAATTAAAATTTAAATATTTTGACACGTATGTAAATACAAAGATTGCCTATAGCTATGAAGTGATCATAATTTCGGAGTAACAAACGTGGACGTGAATATAAAAAAAAAGAGAACGTTGCCTTAAGTGCAAGCTTATATTTTTGTAATATTTCTTTCAGACCCCGTTACATTTAGAAAATTAAAAAAAATGTCTGTGTTGATGGACGATTCTAAAAAATAATTCTTCAGCAATAAATAATCGAAAGACAGCGGAATGGAACATTTAGATTTAAAATATTTTTTAGGACCGAATTGCTGTGTCCATACGTGTGAATTCGAATTGGACGTACTGTAAATCGTGTCTCAGCTGTTATTTTGTAGTGTCGATGTCCGTTCATGCGAATGCGTGTGCGTTGCATTGCGTCTGTAATATTGTGGTGTGGAGTCGTGGTGCTGTGACGGTGGTGGGTGTGCGTGTGTCGGATGTGCGGATGCTGTGTGGCGTGTGATTGTCGTGTGCCGTGTGTCGTGTCCGTGTGTGTCATGTCCGTGGTGCTCCGTGTGCGTGTGTCGTGTGCGCGTTGTTGTGTGTAGTGCTGGTGGTGCTGTGCATGGTGCGTCTGTGCGTTGTGCGGTGTGTCGTTGGTGTGTGCTGTGGCGTGGTGCGTGTGTGCTGTGTGTGAGTGCGTGTGCTGTGTGTCCGTGTGTGTGTGTCTGTGTGTGCGTGTGCTGCGTCGTTGTGATCTGTGTGCTGAGTGCTGTGTGTGCTTGTCTGTGTGCTGTGTGTCTGTGTGTCTGTGTGTCGTGTGCTGTTTCTGTGTCTGTGTGCTGCTGTGTCTGGTGTCTGTGTGCTGTGTGTGTCTGTGTGTCTGTGTGCGTGTCTGTGTGTCTGTGTGTCTGTGTGTGTCTGTGTGTCTGTGTGTCTGTGTGTCTGTGTGTCTGTGTGTCGTGTGTCGTGCTGTGTGCTGTGTGTGTGTGTGTGCTGTGTGTGTGTGTGTCGTGTGTCTGTGTGTGTCCGTGTGTGTCTGTGTAGTCGTGTGTTGTGTTCGTGTGTCTGTGTGTCTGTGTGTCTGTGTGTCTGTGTGTCTGTGTGTCTGTGTGTCTGTGTGTCTGTGTGTCTGTGTGCTGTGTGTCTGTGTGTGTCTGTGTGTCTGTGTGTCTGTGTGTGTCTGTGTGTCTGTGTGTGTCTGTGTGTCTGTGTCGTGTGTGTGCCTGTGTGTCTGTGTGTCTGTGTGTCTGTGTGTCTGTGTGTCTGTGTGTCTGTGTGTCTGTGTGTCTGTGTGTATGTGTGTCTGTGTGTCTGTGTGTCTGTGTGTCTGTGTGTCTGTGTGTCTGTGAGTCTGTGTGTCTGTGTGTCTGTGTGTCTGTGTGTCTGTGTGTCTGTGTGTCTGTGTGTCTGTGTGTCTGTGTGTCTGTGTGTCTGTGTGTCTGTGTGTCTGTGTATGTGTGTATGTGTGTCTGTGTGTCAGTGTGTCTGTGTGTATGTGTGTCTGTGTGTCTGTGTATCTGTGTGTCTGCGTGACTGTGTGTATGCGTATCTGCGTGTCCGTGTGTCCGTGTGTCCGTGTGTCCGTGTGTCCGTGTGTCCGTGTGTCCGTGTGTCCGTGTGTCCGGTGTCCGTGTCCGTGTGTCCGTGTGTCCGTGTGTCTGCGTCTGCGCCCTCGTCTGCGTCTGCGTATGCATGTGGGTCTGCGTCTGCGTCTGATTCTGCGTCTGCGTCTGCGTCTGCGTCTGCGTCTTCGTCTGCGTCTTCGTCTGCGTCTGAGTCTGCGTCTGCGTCTGCGTCTGCGTCTGCGTCTGCGTCTGCGTCTGCGTCTGCGTCTGCGTCTGCGTCTGCGTCTGCGTCTGCGTCTGCGTCTGCGTCTGCGTCTGCGTCTGCGTCTGCGTCTGCGTCTGCGTCTGCGTCTGCGTCTGCGTCTGCGTCTCGCGTCTGCGTCTGCGTCTGCGTCTGCGTCTGCGTCTGCGTCTGCGTCTGTGTCTGCAAGTGCGTGTGCGTGTGCGTGAGCGTGTGCGTGTGCGTGTGCGTGTGCGTGTGCGTATGCGTGGCGTGTGCGTCTGCGTTTGCGTGTGCGTTTGCGTGTGCGTGTGGGTGTGTGTGTGCGCGCGTGCGTGTACTTGTGCGTGTGCGCGTGCGTGTGCGTTTGCGTATGCGTTTGCGTGTGCGTTTGCGTGTGCGTGTGCATGTGCGTGTGCGTGTGCGTGTGTGCGCGTGTGCGTGTGCGTGTGCGTGTCCGTGTGCGTGTGCGTGTCCGTGAGCGTGTGCGCATGTGTGATTGTGCGTGTGCGTGTACGCGCGTGCGCGTGCGCGGGTGTGTGTGTGTGTGAATTTGTTCGTGCGTGCATGCGTAAGTGTATATATGTGCGTGCGTACGTTTATTTGTTTATCTGTCTCTTTCTGTTCGCGCGTGTGTGTTTATCTTCATTACTCCTCAAACTGATTAGAGATTTTGGGATTGGGGTATGCTAGGGGCAGATCTAAAAAATAGAAAAATACCATCATAAGTTCAGATCTAAATGTCTATCAACGTCTACCTGATAAAATTGTTTAAACGTCTGTCTAACCAAAATATCAATACTTTTGTTTTGACGACTTTGCCAATTTTAATTATGAACGCATTGCGAAGGAACTATCCTAAAATTTTTATACTTTCCACTTTGTAGGTTAGAAGGTGGTGTGTCAATTTACTGCCTAGGTTCACATGTTTCATTAGGTGTAAATAGGGATAAATAGGGAACACATTTACTTTTTATTGCATAAAGGTGTTCAAGGATGTTCAAAATAAAACAAACGAAGGGTGGTGTTTTAAAAATTAATAGTTCTCTTTTAGTTACCGTTTAAATTTATTGTTTCTCATAAAGCATTTGAAAACCTGTTTGATGTGACAACGTATGATTTACACATTTTCTTCCAAAGCGACTATTATCGCCGTCCAACTAATTGGAACTTTATGTTCTTAGGTTACTTGTTTGCGTTGTTTTCATATTATATTTTCTCGTCACAAGCAACTGACGAAATCATACCTTTCATGTATTTGTGATAAATCTATCCGACATGATATCTCAGAAACTTGCATTCAAATCTGTATAAATGTTTAATGCCTAAATGTTCAGACCCAATCTAATTTGGTGACCATCAGGGATTACAGAATAATAAAAATAACATTAAGAAAACCAGGTTAAATTTTGTGGTAAAACGCGTCTGCCATTATGAAAGTGTATAGTTTGTTAACTGGAGTATATACTAATTCGGTTTAACACATCTTCTGGTTTTTAAAACTGCATCGCATAAATTAAGACAATCTTAATTATGGTCTTTTCGGGTGTGATTTAATGCAAATCATGAAAAAAGTTACACCAGTTGTCTCCGTATCCGGCTGGGCCAGGTTAAATTGTAATAGTTCGTAGAATAAAGGCTCTAATCTGAAAATAGGTTTTTTTTTAAATTCAATAAGCGTTTGTATTTCAGAAAATTACAAATGTGACAAAGTTATAATTTAAATCTAATAAATTTATGCTTAACTTTTCATTTACTCCTTTTTGATTGAATCGATTGAAATAACCGAAGGTCGGAAAGCTTTTCGAGTCTCCTGACTAAAATTTTTTAATTTAAATCGATATAAAATATCTACAATATTAAATTTTCTTTTTAATTTTCTCCCAGACGGTTAATTTTAGATGTAGTACTTCTTAAGTCAAAAACAATTACCTAATGTGAAGGCAACCACTAGGCCATTCCTGTGATTATTTGGACGTTAATAGTGATGTTTTTCGAGAAGTAATAAGAAAAGTTCTTTTTAGTTTGACGATCACATTACTTATTAATTTATTTGAAATTATAAAAGTGCTAAAGAGGAACATTTGTAATTATACCGTTAATCCTCCATTCACAAATAAATAAAAACTACACTGCCCGAAAAGTTGATATAAAATTACCATAAAGGCAAAGTGATGAAAACCTTCTCAATGAAATTAAGGAACTACCATGTAACAATAATCCACTTGACAATCTTTAATCGATCTGATTGCAATCGGCTTGATTTAATTTACTTAATTCATATTGGTGCACAATTCGAAAATGGATTCGTTAATTGAAAAAGTTATTAAAAGATAACCCCCTAATTTAATTACTTTTATTATTACTTTGCGTCAGTTTGAATTCTGACCTACTTTCATGTTAACAGTTGGAAAACTCGTTGCTTTCGGTTCTTTTATACTTTAAAAGTGTGCACAAATAACAATGTAATTGTGCGACTATTATTACATCCGAGTTTTACAATAACTGGACTGCAATTAAATGGTTGTACAAACTTTTCAAACACGTTTTAGAATAACTTGAAAAAATGCTATTATTCTGAGCATTTCTTAACTTTAACAGTCTTTTATTCGCTGTTCAAACATTAGTAGATTAAACCTTTAAATCAATGATGCCACCATTACGTTTTAAATGGAACATTGAACAAATTAGAAGAAACGGTTGCTTTCATGTGGTCTTTTTAAGCGAAATGGCATCTATTGATAGCACATAATTTTGTACTTAATATAGTCCCCATATATATATATATTATTATATTTATATATATATATATCATATATATATATATATATATATATATATATATATATATATATATATATATATATATATATATATATATATATATATTATACAGGGTTTTCCACGGTAGGCGTTCGTTAGAAACAATTTAGAAATCTGAATTTTTGGACTTAAGGGTTATTTAAGATTCTCTTTCATTCTAAAATATTTTCAAGGTCATGTTACTTCCGGTAATACCGGAAGTCGCCACTAACTTCTTTATTATGAATGGAACACCCTGTATATTATTTTATTTTTGGATTCTTGATAAAATTTTAAGATAAGTCTTATAAGGGTTTCCTATACCTTTTTTCAACTGTTTCTTAGATATCTTGATTTTTTCAAAAGTTTTGAAAGATGTAACCCTATTTTCAACACTGCTTGTCTTACTTATTCTTGACTGATGGAAAGTGCTTCTGGAGTAGACAGAAGCATAAGAACTATACTTTTGAAATACTCATTAACAATTGATTTATTGCATACATGGTGTTCAAAATTTGATGAACTATTAAACAATTTTCAAAGTTGAAAAACTTTGTTAATTCAATTGTGACACCCTGTATATTATTGGATGAATAGATGCAGCATTTAGTTATGCATCGTTTGGCTATAACATTACCTATACCTATTATCGACAATTTTCTTGTTAATTAATATTTTCTACTTTAATGTGATTTTTGACAGAATCTGAAATGTTTTTCAAAAATAAAATGAACTTAATTCAAACTACACAAATTCTATTTTATTAAAACAATGAAATAAAACAAGAAGATAACAAAATTGAGAGCATAATAACAAATGAAAAACATAAAACAATTATTTGAACATAACTAGAAGCAAAGTGTTCCACATGACCGTCAATTTGATTTAAGCATTTTATAACTCGTATAACTCCGTATTTTTTATAAAAACCGATAAAATTCCAAAACTGCAATCTAGTGAGCCTTGATTTTGACACGCATTAAAACATTTTTGTTGATTTAATGTTAAATCAGTACAATTTAAGTGATTTTGTAATTTTTTAAGTATTTTTTTTAAGTACTGTTTATAATGGAATGTATTCAAGAATATTCTAACAATGATTTATTAAATTTGTTTTACACGCATGGTGAATGTGGACGAATTGTTAGACGAACATGCAGGTTGTTTAACGAACGGTATCCACACCTACCATTAATGACACCTGGAAAATTTGCAAGAAATTGAAGCTCGATTTATTGCAACTGGAAGTATAAGGGCAACTCGAACGCATTTAAAGCCAGTAATAGACAATGAAGTTAACGAGGTGAACGTGTTAGCTTATTTTCACGCTTATCCACGAACTTCAATTACAGCAGCTGCACTAGATATGGATATTTCACAAACATCAATCCACAGAATATTAAAGAAGTATAAAATGCATCCTTTTTCGGTAATAACTGTGCAAGGATTACATCTTGGTGATCAGGCACGACGAGTTAACTTTTGTGAATTTATTCTTGTACAAATGACCGAATATCCGAGATTTCTTCACAACATTGTTTGGACCGATGAATCAAAATTCAGTAGAGAAGGAATTTTCAATCGCCGAAATAATCACTACTGGGCACAAGATAATCCTCATGTAACAAGAGAACGTAATCACCAGTTCCAATTTAGTTTTAACGTTTTTTGTTTAGTTATGGATAATAGAGTGGCATATCAAATCAAATCAAATTGGCGGTCATGTGGAACATTTGTAATGATTCATTTTATGTTTTCTATCACTTTTCTTCTAGTTATGTTCAAATAATTGTTTTATGTTTTTCATTTATTATGCTCTCAATTTTGTTATCTTCTTGTTTTATTTTATTGTTTTAATAAAATAGAATTTGTGTAGTTTGAATTAAGTTCATTTTATTTTTGAAAAACGTTTCAGTTTCTGTCAAAAATCACATTAAAGTAGAAAATATTAATTAACAAGAAAATTGTCGATAATAGGTATAGGTAATGTTATAGTTAAACCATGCATAACTAAATACTGCATCTATTCATCCAATAATATACAGGGTGTCACAATTGAATTCAACTTTGAAAATTGTTTAATAGTTCATCAAATTTTGAACACCATGTATACAATAAATCAATTGTCAATGAGTATTTCAAAAGGGTAGTCCTTATACTTCTGTCTACTCCAGAAGCACTTTCCATCAGTCCGAAAATAAGTAAGACAAGCAGCGTTGAAAATAGGGTTACATCTTTCAAAATTTTTGAAAAAATCAAGATATCTGAGAAACAGTTGAAAAAAGGTATAGGAAACCCTTATAAGACTTATCCTAAAATTTTGTCAAGAATCCAAAAATAAAATAATATACAGGGTGTTCCATTTAAAATAAGGAAGTTAGTGGCGACTTCCGGTATAACCGGAAGTAACATGACCTTGAAAATATTTTAGAATGAAAGAATCTTAAATAACCCTTAAGTCCAAAAATTCAGATTTCTAAATTGTTTCTAACCACATAAACTTCTAGCGAATATATATATATATATATATATATATATATATATATATATATATATATATATACAGGGTGTCCCAAACTCGATGGTCAAAACGAAAACAGCTGATTCCTCTGGCCAAAAGGAACAAAAAATTGTTAATACAGGGTATCTATTGTTGATGGTTTCCAAGATGTTAACTTTTTTTTAATTTTTTCTATTTATTCTTTAACACGCTGTATCTTCCAAACTAGAAGAGTTACAAGAAAACACATTCGGAGAAATTTGTAGAAGATGAAATTGCCTTAAAGAATATTGAATTCATTCGAGACAAACTCATCATTGAACATTTTTAATGACAATGAATTCAGAAATGATTTTTTTTCAAATCCCAAGACAAATTTCCAAGAGGAATATTTTTCCAATAGAGATGGATTTGATACATGGCCGATAAAGGAAAAACTTCCTTTTTTCGTAAGCTTTACAACGATATGAAAAAAAACTTATGGTTGACGTACTAATTACTGAATTGTTACTGGAATACACCTCAGGAAAAACTTTTAGAGCATAAAATTACCTTCAAAAATAAGTAGAGTAGATGATGACAGATTACATCTGTACATTTAGGCAAGAAATACGTCTCCTTTACTGATATCTTTTCATCACCGTAGCAACGACTTGACATTAGTAAGTTAGTTGTCAAAATTTGTTTGCTGTTACAGTTTTGTTGATTTCAATACGAGTTCTTTCAGTTATTAATTATGAGTGTCTTGTCAGTTATTATGTTCTGTGTGTGTGTTTTCTCCTGAGTCATGTTTTCAAATGAAGAATATGCCGATATTCATTATTATTATTATGGTGTTGCCCAAGGGAATGCGAGTGAGGCTGCTAGACTGTATGCAGCTGATTTCCCAAGAAGAATTCATTCAGAAAGGAGAGTTTTCTCTAGAGTACACACTGCTCTAAGAGAGAGAGGCCAATGGTATCTCAATTCAGTTAGGAATGATCGAGATTTCCAAAAAGCAATCTTGTGGACGGATGAGGCCACCTTTACAAGGTCAGGCATCTTCAATACCCATAAAACGCACGTCTGGGCACATGAAAACCCACATAATATGAGATCAAATAGCTTTCAACACCAGTTCAAAGTTAATGTTTGGGTTGGTTTACTCAACAATCAACTTATTGGTCAATATATTCTGCCAGATAGTCAATTCAGTGAATTTTTTGAATGCCCTTCAAGAAAACCTCCCTGAATTGATGGAGGAGGTTTCATTGGCAACAAGAGCAGATATGTGCGTTCAACTTGATGGTTGTTCTGCGCAATACGGAAGAGGTGTGAGGGATTGGCTAAACGAACATTATCCCCAACGTTGGATTGGAAGAGGTGGTACAGTGACGTGGCCTCCAAGATCTCCAGATCTCACCCCTCTTTCTGGATGAATTCTTCTTGGGAAAGCAGCTGAATACAGTCTAGCAGCCTCACTCGCATTCCCTTGGCCAACACCATAATAATGAATATCGGCATATTCTTCATTTGAAAACATGACACAGGAAGGAAAACACGAACACGAACAAGAACAATAATAATAACAAGAACAAGAACGACTCGAAAACTAAATTACAATATCACTACAACAGAAAGAACTCGTATTGAAATCAGCAAAACTGTAATAGCAAACAAATTTTGACAACTAACTTACTAATGTCAAGTCGTTGCTACGGTGATGAAAAGATATCAGTAAAGGAGACGTATTTCTTGCCGTAAATGTACAATTGATTGAAAAGTGAGGGACAAATCGTCAATTCTCATCTACTCTACCATATTTTTGAAGGTAATTTTATGCTCTAAAAGTTTTTCCTGAGGTGTATTCCTGTAACAATTCAGTAATTAGTACGTCAACCATAAGTTTTTTTCATATCGTTGTGAAGCTTATTGAAAAAGGAAGTTTTTCCTTTATCGGCCATGTATCAAATCCATCTCTATTGGAAAAGTATTCCTCTTGGAAATTTGTCTAGGGATTTGAAAAAAAATCATTTCTGAATTCATTATGTCATTAAAAATGTTGAATGATGAGTTTGTCTCGAATGAATTCAATATTCTTTAAGTGATGTATACAGGTGTTGTTTTCACCATGAAAACAACACCTATATACATCAAATAATGATTAACAGTTCATGATTATACATCTTTTTAAAGTAAATATTCTTTAAGGCAATTTCATCTTCTACAAATTTCTCCTAATGTGTTTTCTTATAACTCTTCTAGTTTGGAAGATACAGCGTGATTTAAAAAATAAGTCCACGAAATAGAAAAAATTAAAAAAAAGTTAACATCTTGGAAACCGTTTTGTAAATGTTATTCTTCATCACACCCCAGAGAAAATAATCCAATGGTGATAAGTCCGGTGATCGTGCAGGCCACCTTATATTCCCACCATTAGAAATAACCCTATTATTAAACATTTCAAACAAATAATCTTGCACTCTTCTGGCGTTATCTTGTTGGTACCAAAGCTGATTTATGCAGTTGAGATAAATGTTATTATCCAAGTAATCGGTAAGAGATCCTTGTAAAAAATTTAAATAAATGTTTGCTGTTAAGATCTCTTCGTAAATGTATGGACTGATGAGCGTATCTCCCAATAAACCTACCCATACATTAACTCCAAAACGAATTTGGGGACGACGCGGTTGGTGTTCATGGGGATTCTCTGTTGCCCAAAAGTGCTCATTGTGTCGATTAAAAATGCCACAGTGGATTCATCAGTCCAAATCACATTATTGAGAAAGTCAGGGTTTTCTTGTAATTTGTTTAGTAAAAATCTACAAAATATCATTCGACGTTGACTATCTCCCGCATGAAGCACTTGACTTATATGAATCTTAAATGGTCGATAATTATGTTTGTTCAGCGTTCTCCATACCAATTGGTGTGAAATATTTAATTCCGCTGCTATTTCTCGTGTAGAAATAGAAAAGTTTTATAACATAAAAAAACTGTCTGTGTGGATGTATGTTAGTATCCACGATAAGTCCAGAATGAAAATACCTACGTACTGAACATTTTAGATTTAAGCTTGTTTTCATTAGGCTTAGAGCTGATTTGATTTTGAGAGATGTCCAGCGGAGGGGAGGGGGGTTTATTAGCATCCGTTTTTGGTTTTTATTAAATATTTCTAAAACAGTTCAATATTTCAAAGATATAAAAATAAATTAAAATTAAACATATCGATTAATTATATTCCATGCAATTTATTGATATGACGCCTAATTTAGTGGTAGAATTTAAGTTCAAATTTGTTTGATTAATTTGATAAGAAAAAGTGTAGACGCATTTTTCAAGAAAATTTAACTTGACATAAATTTTCATAAGGTTTTGTAATGTAAACTGAAATAAATGTAAAAATTAAATAAATATGATTGAAAACGCTGAAGCTGTATTATCGATTTTATAGAAGCGGGAGGCTTTGAAATTTTTTTTATATTAATGTATTTTTTGTAATCGTTACTTTTAATACATAAAGAGAAAAGTGGTATATAACTAAATATATAAACTTTTTTATTTATGTATTTAATTTGACATTTGTCAACAAATACTTCAAAATTTAATTTTTTTCTAATTTTATGTGAACGATTACAATGTATTCAACACGTGCGCTGTCACCTTTTTGGTGCTCGGCGATATATTTTATCCCTCGGCTACGCCTCGGGTAAAAAAGAACAGCCTCGCACCAAGAAATGTGTAAACAGCGCACTAGTTGCGAAATCTACTATATGTCTATTAATCTATATATGACATGAAGTATTAAACGTCATTCTGGCATAGATTATTGTTTTTGTTTTTACAATGTTGCCTGTTTTTGTTATGAACGTATAAAAAAGGTTGCATAGTTATCCTAAAAAAAAAATTAAATTAAAATTATTTTTTAATTTAGGTTAGCATCTAGATGTCTATTAACCTCTGTCTGTCATAATGTTTTAAACGTCTGTTTGACATAGATTATTGTTTTTTACGTTTACATTGTTGCCTATTTTCGTAACTTCTTATAAAAGAGGTTGCATAATTATCCTATACGCATGTTATTAATAGTATATTATTATATAAGGAGCTAAAGTGACTCTTTTTGTGGCGAATTTGTAGGTTTGACGGACGAACGTAGTGAGTCCCGCAAATACAGATGAGCCACAAAAAGTCATGTTACTCAGCATAAAATATACTATTTTTTCTTCAGACGTTTTTTACACTTAAATATGAAATAAGGAAAAATAATTAGGTTGTGAAAATGAGGAATAGTTAGATTTACTTAGCGTGATCTGGCAAGCAGCAAGATTCTCCGTGTTATTGTAAGTATTTTATTAAACTTTTTGTTCCTATTTGTGTAAATTAAAATATTACATTGTTAGGAGTATGATGGATTTGGAGAACTACACGCCGTTAAAAATTACTGAAGCGACTAATACAGCAATAAATGATCTGTTACCTACAAGATCGAGCAAAATCTATGAACGTGCTTTTCTGCAATTTATAAAATAGTGCGATGAAAAACATATTAAAAGCTACTCTGAAATCGTAATGTTAGCTTATTTTGCCGAATTAGCAACAAAAATGAAAATGAAAAGCTCGACAATGTGGTCCCAATATTCTATGATAAAATCATTATTGAGCATTCAGCATGGCACATATCTATGCCAAATACTTGAAACTTCGTGCATATCTAAAGAAGCAGAATGAAGGATACACACCAAAGCAGGCCAAAGTATTTACAAAAAACCAATTTAACAAATTTTTATCATCGGAAGCGTCGGACGAAAATACTTGGCACTGAAGGTAAGTTTTAGAAATAGAATGAAAACAAGTCTTTGTATTTTGTAGTTTTTTTAGATAGTTTTGATTATTGGTATCTCAGGGGCATGTCGTTGCGATGAATTGGTGAAGATGAAGGTAGACGACATTGAGAACCTGAAAACTCTGCTACATATTAAAATTCCAGATAGAAAAACAAAAAAAATTAAATCATTTACAGTTGTAGGGGAATCTTTCCTAAATTTATATAACAAATATGTTGCTTTACGCCCACAAGATATGAATAATCGCCGATTTTTTTTGAAATATGGAAATGGAAAATGCTCAAGAGCGGTGATGGGAATCCATAAAATCTAAATCTAAGAAGAACACTGTTGGTGGCCGGCGGCGCAGATTTAATGTGCTTGAAGCGGCATGGTGGCTGGAAATCCAGCACTGCAGCTGAGCGTTGTATTGAAGACTCTGTAGCAACAGAAAAAGAGGCAACCTTGAAAATTTTTGCACCTAGTGCAAGCGCTACGAGTACAGAAGTTCATGTAGAAGAGGAAGAATTAAAGACCATTTCCTTACAACGCAGCGAGACCTCCACTGTTGCCTCTGGCGGATTTTATTTTAGAGAAAATGTTAGTTTTAATCATTGTACTTTTAATCTTTATAACTCTAAACAATAAATTTGTTTTCGTTGTTTTCCAAATTGGGTGTTTGAGTTATTAACTTACATTACTTTTTCATCCGCTGCGAGGGAATGCAAAAGATTTTTGCAGCCGCCGGTGAAAATTTCAAACTTTAACGCTGTCAGGTGAAGTTTAAAATGTCACCTTTTATTGACGTCTGCAGAAAAAATTATTTAATTTCTTTTCTTTTCCTTTTTGTGGGTTGAAAATGCTGAAGATGTATTATCAATACTTTTATAGAAGCGGGCGGCTTTGGAATTTTTTTTTATTTCATTCTGCATCTAATTTTACTACTTTACATCCCAGTTACAGTCCGAGAAAACGGAAAAAACGACCTTGTCCTGTAAAGTGTTACTACGGAAACACAACATTAATCATCGAAGCAACAGTTAAAGAAATATTTTATTCAAAAAAACATCTACAATAGAAATTAAGAATTAAACTTAAATATTAATGTTCAGATTGATAGTACAATTTGTATTGCCCTCAATAGTTCCTGGAGGATAATTGCTGTTAGAAGGAATGGTGTTACTATGATTAGTTTTATTAGCAACTTCTTTGTTTTGCTGCTGCAATACTTCAACAAAGGTTTCTCCGTTCAGAATCATCCTGGCAATTTTATTTTTGCTTTCTAAAGAGTGCTCTATGTATTTTTCAGCCACCGACGCACTCTTTCAACCTCCATGTCTTTTGAATACTGCTAAGTCAGCACCAGCATTGGCCAAAAGCGTTGCAGAACGTCGTCGAAATGAATGACCAATGTATCTGTAAGCATCTTAAAGACCCAAAAACGGTGCAATTTGTTTTGGAATTCCTCCAACTGTGTAGATTCCTACCCTATGAACGGTACATTTTGAATTTCTGTATCCCAAAAACAACATTCTGTGGTTAACACCCTTTGGTCTCAGTGACACGTATTTCTGAATAAGTGCAAATAGTTAATCCCCTCTACTCCGTTTATTACAGTGAAGGTTCTTCTTTGATTTGTCTTAGTGCGTTTCAGTTTCTTGAATAGCGTCTAGTGAAATATTATATAATTCTTCTAGTCTTAAACCGCTCGCTATTCCAATCATAGCTGTAACCTGTAAATAAAAACAAAACTCGTTAATTTTATTGTTTTATTTGAAAGTTTGTCTTACTTTTGCCTGATTGCTTCTCGGGTTAATGTTTTAGACTGTTTGGGTTCATAACCAGCTGATTGTTTTTTCAAGAATGCTACCAGTCTAGCAAGGCGAGACATGTACAGATTTTCATTCGAAATTAATGTTGATTTAATCATAGAGTATTTCAACCACAAAGATGATGCACTTATTTTCTTAGACTAAAAACATTAATTTACGATTAAAAGAACTAATATAACCATTCGCATTCTAACCATATCTAAAATATAAGCCAACATAACTTCTTCCGTAATTTTCTCAACATTATTTTCAACTTTCCATTCACAAAAAACGCACGGGAGAAATAGACAAAACAAACAAACCATGAAGAAACCGCCATTACTAATCATGTTTCGCAAATACAACTAGATTTAAAGGATTCGTTACAATATTTTGAAATTTTTCTATTCAATGTTTTTAAATTTGGCAGAATAAAATAAAATACATTCGTCACTGAACTCTTTTAACAGTACTCATTTCGAGTTTCCGAACTAATGGCGTTAATTACTATTACGTTAACGTGGTTATGTCTATTAATCTCTATCTGACATGAAGTTTTAAACGTCAATCTGACATAGATTATTGTTTTTGCTTTTACAATGTTGCCTGTTTTCGTTATGAACGTATAAAAAAGAGGCTGCATAGTTATCCTAAACAAACTGTAACTAAAATTATTTCATTTCTTTTAACGTAGCATTTTGATGTCTATTAACCACTGTCTGTCATGAAGTTTTAAACGCCTGTTTGACATAGATTATTGTTTTTGCGTTTACAATTTTGCCTATTTTCGTAATGAACTTCTTATAAAAGAGGTTTCATAATTATCCTATGAAATGTTATTATAGTATGTTACATAATAAGGGTGGTTAATAGCCTATTACGCACGAGTGCATTATTACGATCACGAGCGAACGAAGCGAGTTGTATACTATACTTTTTCTACTCCTATAGAGTATAAAAACAGTGACGTATGAGTAATACGTAACTACCACTCATTAAAATTCTTATGACCTTAGAATGTTTTATACACGTACCTAATATTGTAATGAACGATCTTATCAAAATAAATTATTGTATAAACGTATTATAGGATTGTATGTATTATTTCAGCTACTACTTTGAAAGTTCAAAAAATTCGAACTACAATAAGTAGAACTAATTGACGCCACTGGTTTTATTAGTTATCTTGAAATTAAACAAATTAACCTCACTTTTTGTATGGTTAACGATGGAATAAAATTTTATTTTATTAACAGAAGTTATTTCTCTAAAGTAATAATAAATGTAAATGTGCTACAAACTGTTATTTAAAGATGGTATATATTTTTGTATTTAAAACTTGAAATTTATTAAAACATTTTTCAGTTTATAATAATGGACTATTTAACACTGAAGTAAATAGCTTAGATCTTAGAATAGGGCTTAGAGACATACATGGGTTTTAATGTTGACACACTGCTTTCAATATACTCTATGCACTAAAGTGTAGTGGCAGTTTAGGCTTGATTTAACACATAATTGTCAATTCAACTTTCTGCTACATTTTATGACTTCGTGCTATTTAAGTCAGCCTATTACCACTTGCATCGATTAAATTGGTGGTGGAAGTAATACCACAATTAACCTAAATGTAATGATTATCTCGTTACATTACAATTAAAATATCTTCTATAATAAATACTGAATATTGTTACCACCTCATTTACGAAATTATTAACATACTTAAAGTTAGTTTTATTTCAATTAATATAACAAAAAATTACAGAACCAATGTGTAATGAATAACATTGTAACTAATTAATGCACCAAAAGTAGGCACATGCTTATTTTCTAAATAACTAAAGTCATACTCTGTATTATATTCAATATCTGGTTTAACCTTATACGTAAACATTGATGCAACATATTGATAGATTAAATCATTTCTAAAGTTATCTAATAACTGATCCTTTACGTACTAAATAAACATGCATTCAACTGCAACGGAAAGCTTGTAATGATTATTAAATATAATAAATTTCTCTTTTATATTTGAGAGGCAATTAGCAAATTGTACAAACTATCATTAATTCACTAAAATTGTTCATCTACTAAATGTACAATCTTCAAATAATCTCTTGCACCATTGATAAACTGTATTTTCGATGTTATTTCGTTACGTCCTTCACTTCTCTAAAATGAAAATTATAATTTTGTGGAGTGACAATATGTTCTTACACGGTGTTTAAAAATTTCTTTAAATAACATTATCAATACATGTTTGCCTAAATTCACATTTAAAAACACCAAAAAGTTGAGGTGGATTTAGATTAATAGAACAAATGGACTAGAACTCTTAATTTAGTGCTGTGGATATAGTGCATATGTGCTATATACGTCAAAACTAAATTACGAAGTGTATCCTTTTTACAAAATGTTAATCATTACCATACAATAATATGTAATAAATTTTTGACATTAACATTCATATTAAAACAACACATTGAGGTTAACTCAGTGAATCTAAACTACTCCATGGTTACCAAATTAATAATTTTTAATTTTCCTTTAACTGTTGCGCAATAGAAAAGAATAGAAACAAATTATTTCAATTATTTTCATTTCCATTTTTTAGATTGGAAGGTTGTGTGGTGTTCCACACCAGCTGTTTATAATTTTATTTCTTCACTAATTTCTAAGTAACTGAAAATGCGTGATACAAATAAAATTAGTTATAAGCACAATATCTTATCCTAAGCACTATTTAAAAAGGGATCCTATCAAAAATGTATTGTTATATCAATCATTATCGAGTAGTAAACATCTAGTATACAGTGTGTCTCATTTTTGTTGTAATCCACAAGGATCTCGGTTATTAAATAAGATAGGTATGTGTGGATCTAACTTAAACTAACTTAAGATATGTAACATTAAATAGGCATATAACTACATGGTATAAATATTTCATTTAACTCAACACAGCACTATCTTCGGTCTCTTGTGCCTCATCTCGTCGTTGGCATCGTAGTTGCATAATCCTGCGATGACGGGATTTGGACGGGCCGCTAGTACCATCTCCTGGTTGGCTGCGGCGGTTTTCATGAAGTCCATTAGGGTGGCCATCTTGAGGTCCTTGTGGAGTCGGTCGTCCCTGACGTACCAGGGAGCGTCGGTGATGATCCAGAAACACTTGTTCTGGATGGTCTGAAGGCGCTTGATGTACGAGGAAGCGGCGTATGCCCATGCTTCGCAGGCGTAGGTCAGCATCGGGCGGATGATCGACTTGTAGATTAGCATCTTGTCAAACAAAACATGTTACAAACCAAACTTTTATAGCCTAATGCGTTTCCGAAGTATAGGGTGTCTTTACCGTCCGTATAATATTCAATCTGTAGATGAAATATTGTTAGGAGAAGCCGAGTCAATAAAGTTATTGGGGAAAGTAACTTAAAACAATTTCCGGTAATTAACAAAAACGTAAGAAAATAAATTTCCATTAAACCTTAATAATGATGAGCAGAAAAAGCGAACAATCCGTACTGATTAATGTACTATATGTGAGATTATTTTTACGCACTGGGTATATGCAGTCCTTTGACGATACACCAAACAAAGCAATTTATTCCTTACTTGATTATGCGCAATAAGCAACGTATTTCAATAAATGGAAATTAAATCTACGGTATTTTATTTCTATTTTTTATTTGATCACATAAATCTACGGTAGCCTAGGTTGCCGTAGAATTAATTTCCAATTTTTTTACCTTGATCATGCGGAATATTGGAATAATTTACTTTATAAAGTCTCGTGTCCTTTGTTGAGCGTAGAGCGTATTTGTGATAAAGTATGAATATGATTGTGCATGGGAATTTGTTTTGTGAGCATATAATGTAAGTTGATGTAGATGTTACGCCACTGGAATTTTTGGTAAAGCGTTGTATATTATGTAAAGAATGTTTAAATATGGTATACACATTTATGAATTGAAAGTATTTAATTTCAATGACAAATAATGTTTCAGTAACACCTCCATTGAGACGGCAATGAATACTACTGTATTTGGCTACTGTATTTTGAGGAATGCTGAGTTTAGAATTACTGTAAATATGTAGTGTTTGAATTTATAGAACGTTGATATTGTATTAAAGTATAGAGGAAGAATATGTTGTTACGGAAAAAAATGGTAGTAGATCGGACATAGCAGATAAGGAAGGGACCGTTATTTCAGTGGAAAAATGGGCTTGGGTGGGTTTGTAATTAGTGCGTTTAGGATAGCTCGTAATACGTGAGACACAATAAGGGTTTGTCAAAAGGGTCGTAGTACCTACATGCGAAAGATTCACAGCTAGTTCCAAACAAACAAAAAATTTACTTAACTTTATTTTGTCTCAAACCCAGGTAAATCAGTAACAGCCGGTACGATGGTTCCTATAAAACGTCAAAATATTTGCACGTACTTGCACAACACTGACGTACTAATGAACAGCTCAAACAACAAAAACTCAAAATAGCGAATTATCTAATAAAGACATCTCTTGTAAATCGTTACGTTAAAGTCCTTAACAATAAAAAAAAATTAAACATTGTCGCTGTTTAGTTGCATGAATCGAAATTCCCCATTAAATAAATAAACTACTCGGTAACTTGTACGTAAACAAAATATCTAATCTTTTAAATTTTGATCATACGTAAATAATAATAATAACGCAGTAATACAGGAAAGAAGTCACAATGTTATAAACAGTACTGAATAATACCCAATTCATTAAGACTATTCATATATTAATAGTGCATTACGTAATGTGTTGTAAGAAGCATTTTACGGACGAATGGAACAGTTACGTAGCGGCGAGTGAGTAATTCTGTGAGTGCGTAAAATGCTTTACAACATGTCTTACGTACTATAATTTACCTACGACCTACTTTTACTTGTATTAATAATGCTATTATTAATAATACTTTAACAATATGAAAATGTAAACTTTCACCATTATCACACATAATAAAATACTTACCTTTCTTGGGTTTTAAGTTTGGTATAGATATGTAGATGACACATTTATTATTTGGAGACATGGAGAAGAGGCACTGCATGAGTTTTAAGATCACCTAAAGATGTGTCCAACCCTTTATGATCTTCCGGAGTGTGTTCATGTGGAAAAGAATACATCGGAACGACAAAACGTTGCTTTGATACAAGACGTAAAGAACATATGAGATTTGGTAGAGTAGGTCAACCAGAGATTTGACAATTTGGAAATATTGTCAAGACAAACTCATTATTATGTTCGTTTACAACGTGAAGCTATTGAAATGTATAAACACCCTAATAATTTTAATGGACAAGAAGCAAATCTCTATTTAAATAGGTTTTGGCATCATATAATTAAAAAAAGGCATAATGGTACGTCTTAATTTTGATTTTAATTTTGACTTTTGGTATGTCTAGGTTTGTCCTAGACTTATAACTGCCCACCAAGATTACCATTCAGAAAAAAGGGCCCTATCTTCAATAATCCCAGCCCATACGTTTAATTTTTGTGGATGTTGCGTGTGGGTTTCCCGCATCCAATGGGGGTTGTACTCAGGCAATAACGACAATTGTGATGACTCATTTCATCAAGCAAAGAGAAAGTACATTCATCCGAAAAGAGAATCCATTCCAACTGTATGTGACCATGGTCAATGAAGTCACAAAACTCAATTCGTCGGTTTGGATCTTCATGAGTCAATTGTTGTAGCATTTGCATCTTGTAAGGGTACATATTTGCAGTTTTTAAAACCTTTAAAACAGTTCTATGACTGACCTCATTATCGCGCGCTAATTGCCGTGCCGAAATGATGGGATTTTCTTGAATAGCCAACAAAACGATCAGCTTTGTATTTTCGTCAACTGCCTCTCTTCTTTCTCTTGGCTGATTCCTAACATGACCCAATCCTCTATAGTGCCCTTCTATTTTGCTAATTATGCATTGAGAAAGCCGCGGTAAATCTGGATGATTTGCTTGAAATAATTCAGCTACCTCAGCTTGAGTGCGACTTTGGTCACCATATCCGATCATCATTAATATCTTAATGCGAAGGGCTTCCGTTAAATAGCCCATACTAAATAATTTACTACGCTGTGAAGAAGTGAAAACTACACTAGAGGAATTATTTACTTAAAAAAACGAGCAAAGAAAAATACAAGGAACAGGCAATGTAATTTACTAATGTGGACGCTAACAAATCAAGCAGTAACTAAAATCGAGACTAAAACACAGAAGATTAAGGGCGTTTTTCATCAACGATAAGACCTGGGTTGCTGAGATGATAATGCACATTACCGATACGGCACATTTTTATCAACCGACCATCCAAGCATTGTCGAAATTAAAAAGCATTTAGTGAGTGTAAGAAACACAGAAAATAAAGATTTTTTCCTTCAACGATAAGATTAGGCTTGTTGAGATAATAAATGCATGATGTCACTACTGTACATTTTTACCTACCGGCATTTCAATCATTTTCGAAATTAAATACCATTGAGCCAGAGAAAGTTGTTCATTTAAGTTTTTTCACTTTATTTTTCAAATACCCGAGAAAATAAATAATGCCTTGTATTCCTCTTAATACAAGCTTTCGCACAGTGTATCACTTGACCTACCCTTAGATTTGAAATAAAAGGTTAAGGGCTGCTTCACCCCCGGGAGTGGATATATGGAGAAACTGTAACCCCCAGATTGAGGGCTGGAAACAATTATAAAGAATGCCTATCATGATTTTTCTCTCGGACGTCACCCCTTTGAGTTACAGAATTTATTCCACTTAGAGTATCCACCCTGAATTTTCTGCTTTCACCAAAGAGTAGGCCACATATTTTCTTTTCAATCCAATTATAATTGTAAACTTCTTTTAGTAGATTGACTCTTCGCACTAAATATCACTAGCTAAAAATTAAAAAGGAAAGGAACAAAACGTAAAACTTTTTGGAGCTCGACTTACATCGTAGAGGTAAAACCTACTGTCAGAGTATTACTTTGTACTTATTCGTGGTACGTTTTTTTTAGATTCTTCTTCGTCTTTTTCTTTCTTCCGGTTTTTCTAGCTACACGTTTCTCGACATGTTCGAGATAGCATCGTTCTAGCCTGTACTCGCCTGTATACACTGTAGCGAATGGTGGATCTTGCGGATAGCCAGAGATAGAAGTTATTTACTCATCAGACAAGGTTAGGCTATTCTAATTATACTATGCTTCCCTTATAACAATGCAAATTGGGTACCACAGATGTTTATAATCAACAACAGTAAATACTTACCTTATTAAAATTTTCGTTGTTTACACCTGTTATGAACTGAGATAGAGGTTATAAGTGGGTTTGCACTCGAACATCCCTCACGATTCAAGAATTACTAAAATGTCTGTGATTTACCCACGTACCACACAAAATTCAAAAACACCAAACTCGTTTCAATAGTTACGCTATCATCATCAGCGGTCGACTAGGGCGAACTAAAGAAAATTTCTAACATATATACCATCAGCGAGTAACGCTTCTTTGCTTATCTGGTGAAAGTGACAGTGAAATTTATGAAAGTTTAATGAGTTCTGAGTAGCTTAAAGGTCCTTGGTCATCATTAATTATTAGAATTTGTTTGTTTTTGAAGATCTCTAATGTTATGAAAGTTTAGAGACCTTCAAAAGCAAGGCTACTCAGAACTCATTAAACTTTCATAAATTTCACTTTCACCAGATAAGCAACGAAGCATTACTCGCTGATATAAGTTACAAATTTTCTTTAGTTCGCCGTAGTCGACCGCTGATGATGATAACATAGCTATTGAAACGCGTTCGGTGTTTTTTTTTAATTTTGTGTGGTACGTGGGTATATTTAGCCTAATTTCTCCTTAATTTTCTATCATTTTTAGAACCACATCCAAACACGTATGTTAAGGTTACCATCCATTTTTACAACTGTCATTTACGAGTTTTATTTGTTATTTGCGCAGAAGCTGTTAATTTAGTTAATATCATATACGGCTTGTCTTTGTATTTTTTTCATTTTACTGCAATATTTAGTTAAGAGTTACTAGTGGGAAATCATAATTCTTTTAAATTTTTTTTAGATTTAAGTATGTTTTGAAATATTTTACATAACTATATTACTATCAATTATTTATAAGGGGTTTATGTAAATAAAATTTTTGTTTGTTTGTGAAACAACGGAAAGTCAGTTAATCGAAAAAAATAGTTTAAGTCAACGAATAACCAGGTAGATCGAATTCCTCCTTTTCAGGTTAACCCTTGAAAGTACTTTCAAACAAACCAGGGAATGCATATTTTGTTTTTGTAAAGGTTTTCTTTACATGTCAAACGTTTGGTATCAAACAGTAATTTGTATATATGTATATATATATATATATATATATATATATATATATATATATATATATATATATATATATATATATATATATATATGTATAAATTAACTTGCCGGCATATTGAATTATATGTGAAATATTAATTATTAGTTGTTAATTATTTATATTGCTTTGTGACCTAATCTCAAGTCAAATCTATTTAATATAAGTTTACCAGGGTAATTGTCGTTTGTTTCTTAATGCTTCCTTTCCTTCCGTTTCAAGCTTTACGGGGCTCTCGCTCATAAAATCAAAATTTTCTCTTATTAAAGCTTGTGGCGCCTAAACTGCTTATTATATTAGTTACGTGTACTACTACAGCTTCTTCCTTTCGTCACTCTAACCTAAATCAACCTAATAATTATCTACACTCCAAAACACACACGCTATCTATGTTCTCAACGGCCATTTGACCGTTTCACCGAGTTACAAGCCGAGTTCACTCATTCATTTATATTTGTGTTACGTGGTAGGTTAGAGACGTGACAAGGTGACGGTCAGCCTCTCCCGGATACAAATACTGGTACTGTAAGGTACGTACCTGTATTTTTACAAAATTATTTTCTTTATTATAAATTGTGGAAGGGAGTCTCTGGCAAGCGCTACATTTTGTCAAAGTGCATATCTTTTTTTTGTAAATAACTGCAATAGGGTGCCTTTGTTCCCGAAATCTAATTAATACTTCTATATTGATGTTACTGTGTAAATAAATTTGAGCCACTGCATCAGTAAAGACATTGCCGGGAGCATAATCGGATGCATCAAATTTTTCAATATTTTCCTTCACGGGATCGTAAATATTAAGTACAGAGAACTCATAAATCAATATTCTCGTCTAAGTATACATGACCTTGAATTTTCAAAATTCGATCAAACCTAATTGTAAGGGAAGACGTACAAAGTTTGTAATTTTTCTTCTATCATTATCAATACACGCCGCGATATTCATAAAACGTGATGCTGCTTAATGTTATATTTCTAAAAAGCTCAATTACAAGCTCAATATCCCATGATCAAATTTTAATGAAATGGATGAAATTGCCACACATTACAGTGTGTATTTACGGTAAGGGTTGGCCACTTCACTCCCGAACATTTACTCTCTCGTCACTACAAATACTTCTAAATCCCATTCAAATTCACTTATCTAGAATAATAATTATTGATCCTTTCATGTCTTTGTGTAATTATGTCTGCTTTATTAGTTTTTGTCATTACAGTATAACTGAGCATTGTAGGAGACAAATACATAATGTTGCTCGTGGGTAAATATGTTTGTGTTTTTACCAGCTCTGTGGCTTATATTTTCAGTTGTATCGAAATCAACTATGCTGTAAACGGTTTACAGAATGTACTTTTATTTAACCTGGATAGATAACCATATTGCGACTATTATTTGAAGACAATGCTGCTACTCTTTAGATTACAGAACCTTGAGGAAAAAAGAGCATACGCAAAACCAGTAACAACTTCATTTTTAGAAATTAATAGGAATGACGAATGACTCGTTGTCGTCTACCTTGCAAATTCTATTCTATAGAATTTATTTGCAGGAGTGTTAAAGGTCAAAGAGCCCTCGTATCCGGTGGATGATTGATTTAGAAACTATTAAGATTGATTTTCCCCGAAAACATCATTGACCCAGATTAATGAACTCTCAATTCCGGTCCCAGGTCAATGAACGGTGGTTCTATTTTTAGATCTATAAGAATTGATCAACTTCCGGTTAGCTGCATCGGTAACCTTGAAGAGTTCAATGAAATTTGATTTAAGTCAATGACCTTAAAGAGGTCAGTGTACTTTAAATATATTTTTAGATCTCTAAAAATCGTAATACTACACCTCAAGAGGTCAATAAACTTTAGACTCTCCCCCTCTCGTTTACGGGAACGGTATTTAATCAATCACACTACAAGGATGACGAATGAAACGTTTGTTCATAAGATGATAATATTCACAAAATATACAACCGTCACCGTGATACAATTAGGTGCTGAATACCATATCTCTGCTCAAAAGAGCGAGCCTAGCACTTTCTGTAGCTATACAAAATTTGACTCTAACGTAAAACTCGAAAGAGTCCACAAATAAACCAAACTCTGTAAGAAAATTCAAGTCGCCAAATGCTATCAACCCACTAAGCTCGCAAAAACACATCTCTAGTAGAAGCCTGAAACCATTCCAATTAAAGTAAACTCAAGAAACTGTGACTAAATTCTTATCTACAACCAATGGATTGTAATAATCAATTTTATAAGAAAGTGGACATATTATGTTTCAATACAATCAAAGTAATAAAAAAAAAAACAATTACACTAATAAAGTCAACACGGCGACAGAGTACTTCCCCACAAATGTTTTAATCATTCAGCACTATCAAAGCTTCATTAATTAACAAAGTGCTCACAGATGTTCTCAAAATGTCAGTATTATAACTGTACAGTGAATAAGGCTTTAAAAATACCAATAATTTTTCACGACAGTGAAAAGCACGTCGATTATCAATATTAAGTGTAACAAGTGAATCACATTTATTCCTAATCACATGAACGTAACAAATTATTTACAAGGATAATCCTTGGAAACATATTTGACACTGAACTAAAATATATCTAAATTGATAATATAATTTTCGGAAATACTGTCATGTGTATTGAACGCCCTTTTTTACTATTTATTCCTTTTTTTGCTAGTAACTCAATTCACGCTAACGAAACTTGTTGACTTTTTTGTGTTTATAAAGCTACAAGTGAAAGCAACAATAGATTGTTTGATTTCTCTAAGTTTGTTGTGGTTTTCGAATTAAACTTTTCCTATAGCCATTAGGATCTGATTTATGAAACTGGCAATTATACATTTTGTGGATTAATTAATTTGAAATACGAAATTTTAAAGTTGAACCTAAATTAGTTTTCCTGTAAATTTTTATAAAAGGTTTTGTTAAAATAAAATGTTGTAGATAAGAAAAGTTCGCATTTAAATTGTAGGGTGAGATCATTCGTTGGTTTGCTTGTTTAAAGCAGGGGGTGTTGATGCTATTTTACTTATTGCGTTTCAGTAATCGAGGCCGTTTTTCCGTCGAAGTATAGTATCTCAATCCATTAGTGTTAAGTAATTATCGTTATCGTTAAGGGAATAAATCTGTGGATAACAATTTGCACATGAGTCGTGCACGCCAGAGCGTCAGCAGTTTTTTTATGTTAAGGTTTGGTTCAGAAATATGGTGCAATATTGTGGAGAGGCTGTTTGTTTGCGCGGTTAATTACACGGGGGATTCTTGATCTGACTTTCGTAAGTAAAAGATGTGATTTGTGAGTTGGGGGCGAGCCTTTTTTCGAATACCTGAACGACCGAACCTTTCGGAAAAGTTGTTTGCAACTAAAGCACTAGTTTGGTGAATATTTGTGTAGACGTTCATTCCTCCTGGTTATTTTGAAGTTACGGACCGTGGGGTCAATTAATGAACATTTCACAAAGAGATGTGTTTATTTAAATGCATCTTGGTGGTTATCGAATAAAACCATTGTCAACGCATAAGGTTTTGTTTCCCCCGTAATTAGAATCAGCTGCAACAGACGAAAGTCTCACTGTAAATAATTTGTAAATAGACATTTTTCGTTTTAATATTAAACAGACTTGTAAATAGAGCTACCGAATTAATTGACCATTAACCATAAGTGTTTAAATATATCGTGCGTGAGAGCTATTCGTTTTGTGCACATAAGCTATAACATCCTGGCGTATCGCTATCGAAATTAAGACTGGGAAATTGCCGCATTGGTTTGCCGATTGAGAACATTTAGCAGGTATCCTGAAGCCGTATTGCTCTCACTGCTACCTCGAGGAGATGTGTTCAAGAGTTCTGTGTAGAAGGTAACTTAATATTGTACGTTATTGTGATTGTTTTGTCATATCTTTGTTTGCAAACTTGATGAAATTATTTGTTGATGAGCGAATAAACGCAGTCGTTTTTTTAGTATTATTTTGCAGAAATTAATGTTCTCATGTCAGTCTCAATTGATAGGTTGACGAACTGCTTTTATTTGCGCTATCTTTGGTATTTTGTTTTTTTATTATTTAATGTAATGTACTGCAAATTTATGTATATGAAAATTTCGCATGGTAAAATTGAGTTTGAGTGACCGTTTGGTTACGTAATGTTTTGAATTTTAACCATATTTAGGTAATTTCATTTCCGTAATTTAAAACTAAGGCAATCTTACAAGTTGACCTACTTATGTTCCGTTATTCTAGCACTTAAGATTGAAACTGAATCTTAAGTAACATTGATACAATGTACATTGTTGTGTGTTTTCTCGTTTACCGATAGTCAGATATAGTAGATGAACAATTAATTAAAGTTTATAGTGTTAATTTGCGATATCCTCCCGACCAGTGAATGCAATAATTTACGAAAGTGGTGATTTTATTATTCAAACTAAAAATAATTAATTGAGAGCTAAATTTTGATTTGAATTTTATTAAAAGTAACCAGTAGTAATTTCTTAAAATTGAAGCATTTAGTGTCATACAGTTTTTTTCGAGTTTTATTAAATATTTTGTGTTGTACGTAACCGATAAGAGGAATTTTAAATGACGTTTATCTAGTTTATGTCTAATTATTTTAGTTTGGATTTCCAATAGTGACAGCTTTGGAGGTGAGTAGTATTTAAATTTGAGTTAATAAGATTTAAGCGAAACATTTAACGCTAATTACTATTTACTGTGTTTAAGTGTATTTTGTTCAGAAGCGTTGGTGGTAATGTAACGAAATACAAACTTAAATTATTGAATCCCAAGAGCTGATTTGCGAACACGCTACTTTAGTATTTGAGCGTGTGGATATTTTATGATTTGTTCTAGAGCTAAAGTTTCGAAGCATATCCGACGTGTACCTGGAGGTAGCCAACGTAAGGTAAATAAGTTCTTTTGATTGTTGAAGGCTGATTTATCTACGTGTATCCAGGTGTATTCTTACCGATTTCGTTTTAATAACAGTCTGGCGCCCTTTACTTGACATTATTCTAATTACGACGCACCCTTATTTGCGACTTTCGACAATACGACTAACCCCCTTCAGTAATCTTAAATTCAAAAACACGCCCACGCCCACCGATGTAGCCGCTAATTATCTGTTAGCTGCCGTTTTATTTTCATTTTCGACCGTAACAATACTCTTGATTTACATGTGGTTTAAATTAAAACAAATATTTTTTTAACACAATTTCGAGGATTGTTCGGTATCCACGTGGCCTAACACAGCAATGGCGCGAATTCAGAGGAATCTTCATGATCATTATGTAGAATGACAGTATAGACTGATCTATCAATTAGTATATTTTTGACAGTACGCCAAAATAAACGTCTCGTGTGATTTTGTAATCAATGAAAAAAACTGAGTTGAGAAAAGCTTAACACCAACCGAAATTAAATTAGTGCTGCTTTCACAGTATTGGAGTCCGCTCCTTCGTTCTTAATGGTTAAAATTGGCCCAGGATATTATTGAAAAAGGCCATCGTATCGTATTCTATGACTGTGTGCAAGATAGCAGATACAGTGGGTATCTCAAAGAATGACAGTATACAGTGTTTTAACCTAAACGTTGTAAATGAAAAGAAACCCGGCGCGTTTGGTGCCACCGTTGCTCACCCCGGTGCAAAAACCGTATCGGTTGTATTTCTCGCGTCTTTTTGGCACGCTTTCGCCAAAGTTCGAAGGACTATTTTCACCATTTCATAACCGTCCATGAGATCTGGGTTTACCATGACAATCTCGAAACCAATCAATAGACACACAAAGGCTCCCTGCTGCCAAAAAGGGCAAAAACGGTTAGGAAATGTTATGGTAAACGTTTTTTGGGATTCTTATGGAACTGTCTTGGTCGACTACGTAGAAAATGGGAACACACAAAATGAAAAGTATTATGACAATTTTTTGTTACAACTTAGTAAAATAAAAGAGAAACGGCCTCATTTGGTAAAGAAGTAAGTGCTTTTTCATCAGTACAGCACATCTACCCTCAAGTCTGGGATTAAAATGGCCAAATTCATGAATTGATATTTGAACTAGTGCCTCAATTCGCCAGATTTGGCTCCCAGCGATTATTATCTGTTTCCAACCTAAAAGAAAATGGCTTGGAGGTAAGAGATTTTCGTCTAGCTCCGAGGTAATAGCTGCTGTAAACAGCATAAAGGCATTGCTAATTTGTAGTATCGCTGATGTAAGTGTGTTGAACAAGCAGGAGACTATATTGGAATACAAAACTGTTTTACTTTTTCGAAAGAACTCTCGTTTTCTATGTTATGCCACGTAGTTGTAGAACAATCCTCATATTTAACAAGACAGCCGATTTCCAAAAAAAATTAACAAAAAAAGTGTCTCTACAATCCATGATATGTTAGGTGTAAATGCAGTAAAATATATGTCAGTTGTGACACATTTATGCTACGTAAATTCATCAAACAAACCGCCTCAACAGAAAAACATTATTCACGATTTAAACTCATATTTACAAATTTAATTTTAAGTTTGGTATGACCAGTATATTGTTACCAATGAAATGTGTTTAGTCAGCACAGCATTGCAATAAATTGATATGTTCAGTCAAAATTCATATTAAAAGTGTACATTCTGTTTTAAACGTATTGTTACAACAGTTCGTAAGCAATCACTAAGTGTTATGAATTCTTTCACAACTTTGTCATTATAATGTAACTGCATTTTATTAAATTTTATTTTTCGATTAAAGCATGTTCTGGAATGTTACTTTTCGTTTTCCTATTTTATACATTTGTTTGAGTTAAAATTTTAATCATTAATATTGATAATTGTAATTGTTATGGAAACGTATACATTTTGTATAGGTATTTATTTTCCAATACGCAATTAAAAAAAACCAAAACAGAGTAGGCAATATTTTATAATTATAGACCGCTTGTTCGTAAGTTTTGTTTATTGCCCATTTTTGTACAATTCATCCTAATTGACCGCAAACGAGCCAAAAATGTTTTCATTTCTAAAAAAAAATGTTAAATGATTAACACACACACACACGCACGCACGCACGCACGCACGCACGCACGCACGCACGCACGCACGCACGCACGCACGCACGCACGCACGCACGCACGCACGCACGCACGCACGCACACACACACACACACACACACACACACACACACACACACACACACACACACACACACACACACACACACACACACACACACACACACACACACACATATATATATATATATATATATATATATATATATATATATATATATACAGGGTGGGCCACCACCAACGCGTCGGTCTCTAGCACCCGAACGACTGAATTTTTTCAAAATCTGTTTGGGCGAGAATATGTAAGCCTTCTAGGACTACAATCTAAAATTAGTATGATTTATTCAGGGTGATCTACAAACTTGTTACTTATCAAAGTTGTATTATTTTAAATGGAATACCCTCCTTTTTAATTTTTTTTTTTTGAAATAAGGTGTAAAAACAAGGTAGACTTTCATGAGAGTACCCTATACCTAAACCTCACAGTTTCCGAAATATTTAACATTTTTTGAAAATGCAGGGTTGTCAAAAAATTCAAGTATTTTTCGATTCAGAAAAGATGAGACAATCTAATCTAGGTCATCGTAATAAGGATATTTGGAAGTACGTATTCTGTTGTTTGTTGTTTCAAATCATAATTTATAAAATACAAAGAATAACGCGTAAAGTTAACAAACTTCAAAGTTAAATATCTTTCTTATTTTAAACACAACGCCCAAGAAATTTTTATCGGAATGGAATAGTCTTTTGACAATAGTTCGAACTCTATTAGGGTTCCCTATACCTTAATTCAATACTTTTCGAGAAATTAGTGTATTTGTTACATTTTAAGGAATTACGCCATTAACTCATGTCAATCAGTTAGAATTCTTTGATTTATAAACATTTCTGTCATATTGACGTATTTCAAAATACGACAGTGTTTATAACTATTGATGATTTTTTCATTACAATGAAATATTCAGTGCAAGAAAGAGTGGATATGCTGTTGACCATAGGATAATGCCATGAAAATTGTCTTTTGGCTTCCAGGGTTTATGCAGTACCCTGATCGCAACCATCCTGATACGAGAGCTTTTGAAAGGCTTTTACAAACATTTCGAGCCACTGCCTATCCAAAACCTAATAAAAGTAAACCGGTAACTGCCAATGAAGATTGTGAGTTTTTAGTATTAGGATCTATCGCTGAAAATTCCCACACTAGTACTAGAGTAATTGCTAGACAAACAGATTTAAGCAGAGGAAGTGTGAGAAGAGTTTTCAAAAAACACAAATTTCATGCTTATCACATAGAAATTCATCAAAATTTGTATGGCAACGACGAATAGATTTCTGTTTGTGGGCAATTGAAAAAATAGGGGATCAACAAGATTTTTTAAATTTTGTTTTGTTTACTGATGAATCAACATTTCACAACAACGGTTTTTAATACTGTTGACCGCCAAAATCGTTGGAGCATAAACGTATGGGCAGGATTTATAGGAGATCAGGTAATTGGACCATACTTTTTCAATGGTCATTTAAATGGTAGAAAATTTTTGAGATTTTTAAAGCGAGACTTTTGGACACTTCTCGAAAACGTTCCGTTGAACATTAGAGGGAATATGTGGCTACAATTAGATGGTGCACCGGCACACTTTGATCGTAGAGTTAGAAATTATTTAACTAGGAAATTTGTTAATAAATGGATTGGAAGGAACGGACCATTGGCCACCAAGATCGCCTGGTCTTACTCCAATGGATTACTTTTTATGGGGCTATATTAAAAATATTGTTTACAATATTCCTGCTACTACTGCAGACAATATGAAAGAGAGAATTAGAAATGCGGTGGACACAATTACTCCAGATATGTTAAGAAAAGTCAGACAAAATTTGGAAGAAAGAATTAGACTATGCATTCAAGAAGACGGTCATCAGTTTGAACATTTACTGTAGTGACAAATCCAGCAGTAGGCTCTCGGTGCATAATGTAAAACGGTCTTTTTCAAGACCAGCAACCGTATAACCTTGATAACCTTAATAAACCAAAAACCGTTTAACACATTTGTAACCTTTGTAAATCACAGAATTCTAACTGATCGGCATGAGTTAATGGCGTAATTTCTAAAAATGTAACAAATACACTAATTTCTCGAAAAGTATTGATGTTAGGTATAGGGAATCCTAATACAGTTCGAACTGTTGTCAAAAGACTATTCCATTCCGATAAAAATTTCTTGGGCGTTGTATTTAAAATAACAAAGATATTTAACTTTGAAGTTTGTTAACTTTACGCGTTATTCATTGTATTTTATAAATTATGATTTGAAACAATAAACAACAGAATACGTACTTTAAAATATCCTTATTACGATGACCTAGATTAGATTGTCTCATCTTTTCTGAATCGAAAAATACTTGAATTTTTTAACAACCCTACATTTTCAAAAAATGTTAAATATTTCGGAAACTGTAAGGTTTAGGTATAGGGAACTCTAATGAAAGTCTACCTTATTTTTACCCTTATTTAAAAAAAAATTAAAAGGAGGGTATTCCATTTAAAATAATATAACTTTGATAAGTAACAAGTTTGTAGATCACCCTGTATAAATCAAACTAATTTTAGATTGTAGTCCTAGAAGGCTTACATATTCTCGCCAAAACAGATTTTGAAACAATTCAGTCGTTTGGGTGCTAGAGACGACGCGTTGGTGGTGGCCCACCCTGTATATATATATATATATATATATATATATATATATATATATATATATATATATATATATATATATATATATATATATATATATATATATATATATTATAATGAAAGAAAGCTAAATTTGACTGATTAATAACATTAACAAATATTTAGACAAACAAAGGTTTGCTATTGGGAAAGCAGTCATTTAATTAATTAAGGCTCAAAAAAGAAGAAAACTCTTTTGATTTGTGTCTAGCTTTCGGAAAGTTTTATTTCCTTTTTCAAGACAATCTGTAAAACATTGTAACATTATTAAAATTAATATGTTAATAAATTAATGATTAACTACTTACTATCAGTGACATTAAAATGAAAGCGAACTATAATACAAAACATTACAAATTTTCTTTATAAATTGTAAATGACAACTAGTGGCAATTAAAACATATGACATATATGACTAAATGTGTTTACAATATTTAAGGTGTAAAAAGAAGATAACAATATATAACTTTTAAAACTATGATAATAATTATAATTATAATAATAATCATAATTATAATGAGAAATTATTATTGAATAGTCAAGTTGATTTGGTATGTGTGAATCCTTGCGATATTGCAGGCTCGCATTCCATTAATATAAGTAATTTGATTGTGATCTCATTATATTTAGAATTTACATCAGTTCTACATAAAGACAACATTTACATCGATTGGGGCTTGAATCTCGATACCGCAGTTGGTTAGCGCGGTATTCTAGCAAAGTACACGTCGTAGGTTCAAATCCTACTCAAGGTAAAACTTCTTATTTATGTATTTAATAAAATTCATAATAATTTTTAATTACATATTTACCTTCGAATGTATTCGTTCATAACAAAAACATAATAATAAATATGTTATTATCTATCTTTCTTTCTTTCCAAGTTATCTTCATTATTATAATTTTAAAATTTATACATTGTGATCTTCTTTCAACATGTTAAATATTGTAAACACATTTAGTCATATATTATTATAAGTTTTTGTTATGAACGAATAAGTTCAAAGGTAAATATGTAATTAAAAATTATTATTAAATAATAAAAAAGTTTCAGTAATTTGAACACGACCTGTACTTTGCTAGAGTACTGCGCCAACCAACTGCGCCATCAAGGTTCAAGCCCCAATCGATGCAAATTTTGTCTTTATGTATGTACTCTAGCAAAGTACAGGTCGTAGGTTCAAATCCTACTCGAGGTAAACTTTTTATTTATGTATTTAATAAAATTAATAATAATTTTTAATTTAGTCATATATGTCATATGTTTTAATTGCCACTATTTGTCATTTATAATTTATAAAACAAATTTGTAGTTTTATATTATTGTACGCTTTCATTTTAATCTCGCTGATAGTAAGTAATTAACCATGAATTTATTAACATATTAATATTAATAAGCAAAAGATAAAATGATTGCACATCCAAAGGTACTAATTACAAGACCAACAGATTAAATATTTAGTTTAAAACACTAAATAAGTAATTAACGTTTTTAAATATGATATGCTTTCATTTCCAATTTGTTTCAAATGTGTCATATAATTTTAAAAAGTATTTAGCGTTGAGTAATATATTCGTCCATTTTATTAACTTTAAAATGATTAACTACTGCAATGAAGAAGGAATTTTCAAAAAAGTTAAATGTGCAGGACGGCCGTCTCGTTGAAACCAGATCCCATGATTTTCTCTTGCAACTTCTTCTAATGCAGGCCCAACTTTGGTTACTAATAATTCTAAACAAGTTTCTGAATTTAATCCCATCCCAAATATAAATTTTTTGAGGATACTAAATTTGCATACTAATATTCACTCAAGGATTTTCTTGGGATCAATAGCGAGTGTTTTGAACATTTGGTTCGTTAATGAGTGTAAAAGTACACTCGTATGTAGAACAAAGTAAAACAAAAATCGACGATCAGGATTAGCGCGCTCTAGCATTTCTTCTTCGAATACACTCCTGCGCTCCTCGTTAACATCGAAAATCTGTTGATGAAACTTATAGGAGTAATATTTGTGCTTCTTAAGTATGTCCCATATCCGTGCTTTAAATAAACCTAGTTCAACAGAAATTTGTCTTAAACTAATTGTCGGGTCCAAATTTACCGTCGCCAAAACACGTTCTTCACTGTGATCAACTAATTCTATTTGTCGATTTCTTGCGATGTAATTATTTTTAATTTTAGTGTTTTAACGATAAAAAAACTGTTATTTACCACCCCTAGATTTTGTTGACAGAAATATCTCCCGATCTTTCAAATTTCTACACCAAATCGTGAATGGTACTTAACGACGGTAATGATCTATTATCAGAATTAACGGCAAACAAATCCCTAACCCTCCGTAAGCTAACACCACTGTAAAGGGTTTTTACCATGAAAATTCTTTCTTCATTGTAGTAGCTATTCATTTTAAAGTTAATTACATGTATGACAATATTAAACGACGCTAAATACTTTTTAAAATTATTTTATTATTATTACCATATTTAAAAAACGCCGATCGCTTGTTTAGTAAATATTACATCTTTTAGTCTTATAATTAGAAACTTTAGGTGTGCAATCACTTTACCTTTTGATGATGAGCAGGAATTTGCAAAAACGTTCATTCCAATGTTAAATCCCAATGTTCGGGTTTGAGAACGGACATATATATATATATATATATATATATATATATATATATATATATATATATATATATATATATATATATATATATATATATATATATATATATATATATATGTTATTATAACGTTATTATAATAAATGTTCAAAAATGCCGCCATTGACATTTTCTGCTTCGTCTACGAAGGGCGCCTGTAATTATACCTAGAATGTTCGGGTCTCAAAAACATTTGATAACTTTGTTCTGGTAATGTATTATTCAAATTTAGAATATGAAAATATAGAATTTGTTTATGGTTCTTGTAATGGAAATGCTACAGCTGCTGTTGAAGAATATCGTCAATGGTTTGCACACCAGAGACATCCTAATAAAAATGTATTTATCAGAGTTTTCAACAAACTGTGCGAGACCGGAAAGCTTCCCAGTGCTAACATAACATATGAACGAGCTGCTGGGCAAAATTTAGAAGATATTCTGGATTTAGTAGCAGAAGATGCAACGACCAGCTTATGAAGAATTATTATTCAATTGGGCATTCCACAAACAAGAATAATAAACACACTCCACGAGCAAGGCTTACATCCATACCGTGTACATAGAGTACAGTACGTACAACCGGAAGATTATCCTAAACGTATGGAATTTTGTCGGTGGATAATTCTCGTTTTGTATCGCGCATGCTATTTACAGATGAAGCAAGATTCACCCGTGACGGCATTAATAATAGTCACAACTATCCTGTATGGTCAAACGAAAACCCCACGCAACAGTCGAAAGTAATTTTCAATATAATTTTGGGGTAAACATGTGGTGTGGTATGGTCCATGGTTATTTAATTGGCCCATTTATTTTGGGGGAATCGCTTCACAGGAGACAACTATTTAAATTTTTTACAAAATGAATTAGTAGACTACTAGAGGATGTTCTTTTAAATATCACAAAGCAAATGTACTACCAGCACGAGGGAGCTGCTGAACATTTCGCTCGTCAGGTTAAGCAACCTTTGGAGGAAAGTTTTCCAAGGCGTTGGATCTAAACCGTACAGGTGCGGTACCAAAAACCAATCTACGAACTTTTAGAACCAGTCGAAAACCTACCGATTCAGACAAACAACCCCCAACGAGCAACGAATAATTTCCTCTGTGAAGACCTTATTTAAACCCAAACGAGACAAATTAAGAAATATCTTACATTCTAGAAATAAGTTTCAATTTTTAGTTCCGGTTGATGAGTGAAAATTGGCTTTTAACAGTTAATTATTTCATGTTGTCATCTAGAACTATAGTTGCTCCAGTATGTGTTAAAATGTTTGGTCAGTCGTTATCTTGTCTTATTGATAGTGGTACAGCAGCTACAGTTATCGGTAGCACAGGTTTACAATTTCTTGGGAACAATGGAATACAGTATAATATTAACCTTTGTAGCGTAGTAGTAAGTACAGCTGATGATGCTATACAGGAATATCTTGGTTAAATTTCATTACCGTTTACGTTGAATAGTTCTAATCGATAGATAAATTGTTTAGAAGGCACCACTAAACAATTTATCCATTGTTGTTTAGTGGTAACTTTTATAAGTCAAAGTATTATTTTAGGAATGGACTTCGGTTCTATGTTTGGAATTAAGTTAGATTTTCGTTTAAAAGCGTACAGTACGTCTTTTTCAACCAGTGCTTCTTCGCATGGCAGTGTTGAAAACCTTCGTGTATCTTCCGTTAAGATGATTGAATTTTATGAATCCTTTACCTCTCAACAAAACCTTACCTTAGCGAAGACTATTTTAGAGTTTGACGAGTTATTTTCCGATAAACTATGTCGTACTACATTTATTGAACATCGTATAAATACCGGTGATGCCTTATCTATAAAACTGCCACAATTATCTCCCGGAATGTAAATGTTTTACATCACGAAGTGGATAAAATGCACAGTTAGGTGTCATTAAAAAGCGGAACAGCCCTTGGTCATCTCCTATGCTTTTAACTACGAAAAAGAACGGTGACTATAGAGAATGTCATGATGCTAGAAAACTAAGTAGTGTAACAAAGAAATATTCGTATCCCTTACCTCGTACTGATTCTATATTAAATTCTCTTGTTTTGAGCTAAATTCTTATCTTTCATTGATCTATTTCAAGCATTTTGACAAATTAGTTTAGAAAAGGAGTCGTGTACAAAACACTATTCCAGGTAAAAGTCTTTTTAAGTATGTTGTGATGCCAATGTGTCTTATCATCTTTTATGGGGCTTGTTCAAAGTGGAAGTAGTCGAGCTTAAACAAAGACATAACTCAATCAGGAGAGCAACAAGCCCTTCGTAGACGAAGCAGAAAAAGCAGAAAAAAGAGGTGAATGTCGGTATTTTTGAACATTTATTGTAAGAACGCTATGATTACCAAGATGTATAAAGTATAAAGTATAAAGTATAAAGTATAAAGTATAAAGTATAAAGTATAAAGTATAAAGTATAAAATTTTGTTTATTTTTAATTACCCTACAACTTAAAAACAAAAAATCGGATAGCAAGATTTGTTTTCTTTTACATTATTATCAGGTGTATAATTTAGTCCTGGAGGTTGGCCGGTTCCTACCGACTCATCTTATATATATATATATATATATATATATATATATATATATATATATATATATATATATATATATATATATATATATATACATAGGGTATCCCGTAAGTATAGGGACATAGCTTACCTACAACTTCCTTAGGTCAAATGGGATCGATTAAACCAAACATACCTTAGTCTAAATGTACTTCCTGAAGAAGTTAAGAAGTTACTGCTCTTTAAAGTGATAAAAAATACTTTTAACACTGTGTATATTTCACAAATGACATGACATATCAATCTGAAAATTGGAATGTATCCACTTCGGAGGAAGCTGAGTTTATGAGCCATACTGCATATTGTAGAGGGCGCTGTCGACACATTTGTTTTCGTACGTTTCTGTCATATTTTTCTTATGATCAACACTTTCGATTCTGCGAGTAAAGCTTATGATGGAGAAACTAATTTTACATAAAAAGGGCATACTTGTTTCGTATCTACAAAATGTACCGTTTTTACACCAATTTGAAGCTTTGACGAACTACGATTGTATCAAGTTTCCACTTGTCACACTAATATTAATGCACTTTCTAATAAATATTAAATTGAATTAATTAGGTATTAGAGTTTATTAGCTATTTACAAAAGTTTCTCAAAATGGACGCCATTAGCTTCAATGCACTTTTGACAACGTTTAGCTAAATTGTGTCTAGCACGGAAGAATGACTGAGTATTATTTCTAATCTCATTTCCAGCTTCTCGATTTTTTTTTGACAATTCTATTCTATTGCCGTGTGATTGTTTATAAACAGTGGATTTCGTATGACCCCATAAGAGTAAATCTAACGAATTGAGATCTGGACTTCGAGGCGGTCAGGGATGATCACTCCCACGTCAAATCCATGTTGTCGAAAGTGGTTATTTAAATAATTTGTCACATTTAAAGCTTAATGAACAGGATCACCTTCGTGTATAAACTTTAAGAACAACAATAAACTCAATAATAACTCAGTAGAACAACAATAAAATGGTTTAATGTAAAATAACTGACAGATTACAATTTGCAAATAACGTAACAAATGCATTAATATTAGTGTGACAATTCATAACTTGATACAATCGTATTTGTTGAAAAGATTTAAATTAGTGAATTAAAATGTTTAGGTGCGTTTTTCTTGAAAATGGTAAATTTTGTGGATATGACATAAGTACACCTTTTTTATGTCAAATCAGTTTCTCCATTATAAACTTTACCCGCAGAAACGAAAGTGTTGATCATAAGAAAAATGTATGCAGTATGGCTCATAAGCTGAGTATATTCAGCTTCCTCCGAAGTGGATGTCTTCCAATTTTCAGCTTGATACATCATATCATTTCTGAAATATACCCAATGTTAAAAGTATTTTTTATCAGTTTAAAGAGCTGTAACTTCTTCAGGAAGCACATTTGTACTAATGCATGTTTGGTTTAATCGATTCCTAACAATTGCAAATCGCACCGATATCTCAAATATGGTACAAATCGAAAATACGTAAAAGTGCACTGTTACCCTAGCGCAGTAAGTACGCTATTATCTTCATAGTTAAGGGTACAGATCTAAAGATTCGGTATAATCACTCACACACTCGCGCACACACCACACTCACCACGCACAACCACACACCACACACAGATGTGTGTGTGTGTGTGTGTGTGTGTGTGTGTGTCATATATATATATATATATATATATATATATATATATATATATATATATATATATATATGTAGTTAAAGAATTAACAATATCTTCATCTGCTTGAGCTATAGCCGGGACAATTTAAACTAAGTAACAGTAGCTAAAGGTTCATTTTTCAACAATCTTTCAAATTACATACAAACATTAATTATGAGCTATATTAATAATGTAGTAATTCAATTTTGAATTAATAAACAAATTATATTGGAAGATGTAGTAACAACTGCGCACAGAACTAGCTACTTAATTAAAAAATAAAATGATCCCATAAAAGAAATGTTGGTAGCATTTATACTGCCTGTGAACTGTTATTCAGTTTAAAACAAATAAACGGAACCATATCAAATATTTGAGATTTTTATACCGTATAATTTAATTTCATTGACAACAATGCGTAGCGATACTACGCGTCTGTTTTATACATATTAAGTTTTATTGACTTATTACACAAATGCTTAATTGACCTCATAAATATACATTTAATTAAAACATACAAGTGTATATATAATAAAAGCCTTTTTTAACTTAGTAATTTACGAAATAGCCCAGGCGTGGAATTAAACAAGTTTGCATCCTTTTATGCTTATTTTTTAGGATCAAACAAAAATAAATTATAACCCTTACAGTGACTACCAATGTTAAAGCAAAAAGGTGTCATAAAAATTATTCCTGTTCTAAAAATAACTAATTAATACCCCGTGCTCTCTTTATATTTTTACATGTACATCTTTAATAAATTTTCTTTTTTCATAAAGTCTTTCTTAATGCTTTGCTTCAGTTTACTCTTTAAAGCTAGTTCTTTTTATAAATCCTTAACAAATAAAGGGGAAAACAAATGCTCTTTCTTTAATATTCAATAAAGCTTTTAACGATTCGTTTGTCTAAATGTATTGGTTAAAAGCTACGCTTTCTGAAACTAGAAAAATGATCGAATAAGCCATCTGATAAAACTGTGGTTATTAATTACAGAAAGGTCGTAGATTTTATCGATTCCGTTTCAGCTTTATATTTTTGGTGATATGATTAATGGTCATTTGTTCATGCTTTATAAGAACTACATTATATGGAAACCATAAAAAAAACATTACTTTGTGTGAATAAAGTGTAATAAACTAATTCAAAACACGAATTGATTATTTGTTTTAACCCGACACTTGTTATTAAGCGCAACTGTGATATCATTTAACAAAAAAAAAATTTTCGCAATAGAAACGAATTTTTTAGTGTTAGTTATGATATACAAGATATATCTCATACATTTAATGATTATTCACCTTATTATTCAACCCACCAATTGAGATTTCAAGAAACTAGTTTTTAATTAAAGATGAGTAAGCACTGATTTTATCGCATTGCCAAATTAGGTGTTACAACTATTTGAGATAATAAAGTTTTCGCCACAAACTTCACAAAAATTTGAATAACAGGAAACTATGCAAAATATATTACCAAATGCTTCAATTCTAATAAAACCCTAACGAGAATAAAACTGCTGCGAAAGATTTATTTTAGGAAACCATTTAAGTTTAGATAGAAGGTGATGTATTATATACGTTGCTGGAATAATTTTTTTCTTCTACGAAATGCATAGTGTACATATAGATTATTTCATGATATATTAAAGAGTGCTGTTTCCCATTAACTTTTGAGCACTTGAAAATAATAAACAATAGCATATTTCGACATAGTTATACATTAAAAATGATACTATATTACCGGTAATGCAATTTAATTTCTAATAAGTTTTAAATCAGCGTAAAATAAAGAAAAGTTGGGTTTATGTGGTATCCAAAATCATTTTATATAGTATCATTTAATTGTAAATTTTAAAAAACTTGGACATGGCGTTGTGTTAACATGCGCTATAACGTAATATGCATGAATTATTTTAGATGATCAACATTCTACGTGCGGATGGTATTCCAAATGCGAATGAGAGGGTATGTTGTTGTATTGGTGGTGGTGTATTTGCGTGCGTACGTGCATGCGTATGTGCTTACGTGCATGCGCACGTGCGTGTGTGCGTATGTGTGGTATGTGTGTGGTATGTGTGTGGTGTGTGTGTGTGTGTGTGTGTGTGTGTGTGTGTCTGAGTGCGCAGGACTGCTTGCGTGAGCAAGCGCAAGCGTGCGTGCTTGCGTGCGTGTGTGTCCGTATGTGTTCAATGTGTATGTGCCATCAAATTTCCGAAGAATTTAAAACGAAATACTACCAAAACTCTGAGTTAAGGTTTTGGATATCTGAAGATGCAATACAAAGATTTGTAATAATTGGTCTTCCTGATGGTGTACGTTACTTGATACCAATTTACTTTTTTCATATTTTCACGAAAAGTGTCCTAACGATTTTCAATGAAACAAAGATTTTGGATCACACTTACGTTACGCTATTCGAAATAACATATTGCATGGTTAGAGAAGGTGGTATATACACAACAGTACCATATAATTTATAATAAAATAGGAAATGTATACTCAGATTCCCGATATATAAATTATTCGTAATATCTTACTATTCTTAAACGTTAACTTATGTTCTAATTGTCACTTTTTAAATAACCGGAAAATACTTCTGTATAGAATAAAGCAATAACTTTAAACCCTAGCCATACACTTATTTATTCAAAAATATATTAGGCTGCTACATGTTTCGAAAGTACATTCATCCACAGGCAGTAGGTAGTGAATGGAAATTAAAACTGAGTAAGTATATGTTAAAAAAATTTTAAAACAACTGGAATGGAACAACACACGACCTTACAAAGTGGAAATTCAATTCAATTCAATTCAATAATAATTAAATATTAATAATTGAAAACATATTTAAAAAGAAAACATATATATTTTATACGAACAAATCGTTGTTTACACTTGTATGTAATCTTATACTTATTATTTACACTTCTTGATAATTGTTTAACGTCAGACAGATAATACTATACTATATTACAAACTGTTTTTTCACAAATATCTGTATATTTAATGTAAAACTGTTACTGCACGGAACCAACCGTTAAGTACATGTTACTTGGTTGGACCGAACAACATGCACTATATTTCGAAATAAACATTTCAAACATTTCAAACATTATTATTATTACAGTGAAACCTCTACAACTGGGATCTAGGATTTGTTATCACTTATAGAGGTTTTTCAGTTACACAGTTTTCCAAAAAGGCAGGTTTAAAATGACAGTTGTCTTATTTATAGAGGGTCCCGCTAAGAGAGATCGAACCGTTTTTCATTTATCGAGGTGAAAATGTTAATGAGAAATGCATATTTTGTGTTGCTTCACACATACTATATGTACAAACCAGCGTGTCGTAACCTGCCCAAACCTGATAAATTGTCTTACTTATAGAAGCTATGGAGCTACAAAGTCCCAATTATAGAGGTAAACATCGAAAAAATCTCAATTAAATAGGTTTAAGAATTCCCAGTGACGGAGGTATTTCGATACAAATGTGTGGGGTCCTTGTAATTATTAGTATCAAAGGTTTTTCACATATCCAGGGCGCACTTAACCAGGTTTCACTGTATTTTTTTGTTTTTTTTTGTATAGCATCGGCTACTAGGCCATTAGTTATTTTAACATATGACGTCAAAGAAAAAAACTATAATTCCTTATACACATCAATTTTCTTTAGAAATTGTATTGGGGTCTGAACTTTTGATGCTTTATCTTCGAAAATTTCAAGGTATGTTTTTCCAAGATTTAATTCTTTTCTAGATTTTTCATATAATGGACACCCTAATAGTATATTCTAGCTCTCGTTAGAACTACCTCTTCTCTTCTTGGTAACCGATGATTACTGTTTCGCTGAGTTACGTGTCTTTTTATCTGCCTTAATGCTGTCCTTGAGCTATCCCATTCTTTTTGCCATACCTGATTAACTATAGGTTTTATAAATTTTTTAAAGTCACTAGGTTGGACAGGTATGTTGTCATGTATTTCGTGGGATGTTCCCATACGAGCCGCCAAATCAGTACTCTCATTTCCAGGTATACCTTTATGTCCTGGTATCCACATAACAGTTACTAGTGTGTCGCTTGTATGGAGTGTATGCAGTAATGCCTTGACCATGTTAAGGAGAGGGTCAACAGATGGTTCGCTATTCTTTAAAGCGGTTATTACACTCAATGAATCGGAGCAAATAGGACATGTGCGTATGTGATTATGGTTTGTATATAAGAGGGCTTGCCACATACCATAAAGTTCGGCAGTGTATACACTTGATGTCTCATTAAGTTTCCAGTAATGGCTCTTATTATCGGTGTGTATAGCACTACCTACACCGTGATTAGTGTTAGATCCATCCGTATACACTATGGCATTATATCTGGATGTATCCAACATAGCGTAAAATTCGTTCTTGTACACTTCATTTGAGGTTTCTTGTTTGCTGTATTTCACAAGGTCTGTATGGAATGTTACCTTTGGTGTACTCCAGGGCGGATACTCGAGTACTTTTCGCTCGAATAAGGTAGGTATGATAATATTTAACTTGTGCGCTTTCTCTATAGCACGGATAATACAAGGTCTCGTTATTGTAGGCCTGCTTCTATACTGTGCTTATTTTTCTTTACTATGTATTATGTCGTGATTGAAATGGTTAGGTAACGACAGAATTTTTATGAAGTAGTTCTTTTTCTAAGTACAATCTATGAAATTTCAGTGCTGGAATGCCAGAATCAACATGCAAGGATTCAATAGGGCTAGTACCGAAATCGCCGATTGACATTCTAATTCCAGTAACGTGAACCTTATCTAGCTTTCTTAAGTGAGATGGACGGGCGGAAGAATAAACTGTAGAGCCGTAATCAATAGTAGACAGCACAAATGATTTATAGAAATGCAGCAATGTTTCTCTGTCCGCACCCCAGGTTATGTTAGACAGATATTTGATGATATTAAGTTTTTTTTGACTTGGTTTCTAACATTTTGATGTGTTCTTTAAAATATAATCGACAATCGAATATAATTCCAAGAATTTTAATACTGGTCTGGAACTCAATTTTAGTTCCATGTATGTACAAAGTTGGGTCGGAATGCTCATGTCTAAGTCTGCAGAAGTGTATGGCGTTCGTTTTTGTTAAAGAGAATTGAAACCCAATACTTTCCGCTTTTTGTACCATATCAGAAATTCCATTTTGTAATTCTTCTTGCAGTTCCTCTACATTTTCTGATCATCCGAATATAATTAAATCATCTACGTACAAGCAGACATGCAGTGGATTCTTTATTATTGCTGCCAGTTCATTCACTGTTATTAGAAAAAGGGTGCAGCTTAATACAGATCCCTGTGGTATTCCGTTTTGAGTGTATTTGACCGATGAGTATGTTGTGGCTATCCTAGTTCTAACTGTTCGATTGGACAGGAAGCTTTTAATAAATGACGGCAGATTACCCCTTAGTTTCCATTCATATAGTGTCTTGATGATGTTGTGTCTCCATGTGAGGTCGTACGCTTTTTTCAGGTCGAAACGCACTGCCACCATGTGCTGTCTTTGCAAAAAGGTGTTTTGAATATTATCTTCAAGATATTTTAGAAGATCTATTGTGGAATGAAATTGGCGGAAACCTGTTTGCTTTTTGGTAAGTAATAATTCAGCCTCTAAGTACCACATTAACTTATCATTAATCATCCTTTCCATAGTTTTACTTAAACAAGAGGTGAGCGATATTGGGCGATAGTTTTCAGTTAAAGTGATACCTTTACCAGGCTTAGGAACTGGGACTATCATTGCTTGTCGTCAAGTCTCAGGATAAATACTGGTTTCAAATATTCTGTTGTATATACCTAACAGTTTTTGTTTTTCTAGTGTAGGTAAGTTGCGTATCATCGCATAATGTATGTTATCTAGACCCGGAGACGAATGTTTGGATTTATCTAAGGCTCTTTTTAATTCCTCAGACGTAAAAGGTATGTTATATACGTAGTTTTCTTCAGAGCTAAAATCTATTTCTTTTTCGGATTCTCTCTTTATCGTTTTAAAAGCGTCACTGTACTGTTGTGAACTGCACACAGAATAGAAATGTTGCGCGAAAGCCTCTACGATTTGGTTTTACTCTGTAAGATCTTTATTTTCGTATCTGAGTAACCTTGACGGTTTTTCATTACTTTTCCCTGCAATACTTTTAACTTTCTTCCAGACGTCAGACATTGAGGTATTGCAGTTAATAGTTGACACGTAATTATGCCAGGAGGTCCTCTTACTTTGATTAATAGCCTTTCTCGAGGTTGCACGAGCTTTCTTAAACCCAATAAGATTGGTTAGAGTTGGATTTCTTTTAAAAATTTTGAACATTCTTTTTTTTGTTTGAATGAACTATTATTATTATTATTATTATTATTATTATTATTATTATTATTATTATTATTATTATGTGGTGCCATTCTACTTCAATAAATATGGAAAACGAACCATGGAGTGTACAATACCATTGTTATACAACTCTGTACCGACGGAAATATTGGAAACAACACACATAGGTACATTTAAAACAAATTTGCGCAAATGGATACGAGATAATGGTTAATGAATATAGGAAAAATAATTATTACCTTGCAAAATGAACAAGCAAAACTGAAAAAGATGATACACAAACAATGGAAAACGGCTTACACAAATTGCAAATGATAGTACAGAACGACAGAAATGTGGAAACAATTAAAACGAAAAGAAGATATGGAACATATATGATGAACAACTAATGGTAAACGAAACCTACCACAAAGAAGAATGGTAATATGGAAGCACAAGTGGCCAAAAAAAAAATGGTATACAAAAATACAAAACGATTTCCATGGAAGACTGAATTAGAAAAAAAAAGAGCAAACATTTGGAAAATGGTGATACATAAATGAAGAAAATGGAAAAATTTGAAAATTATATTATGAAATACAACGGTATGGAGTAAATAATGGAAGTAAATGTAAGGAAAATGGGTGACAACAAGATAGGGACTCGAATGTATGGAAACTCTGGAAGTATTGAGAATGGAATTAGTTAATTATTATGATACATTATGATTGCATTTCAAAGTGTAATTGCGAAAGACCAATAATATAATATAAAATGTATAATAATTTATGTGAAATAGAAATGTAAATAGTATTAAATTGTAATTTTGGGTTTCAACTGATAAGTTCCTTAACTTGGTTGGACCCCATAATGTATTTACTTGCTAAATAAACACATTCCAACATTATTATTATTATTATTGTTATTAGTTTATTTGTGGCGCTTGTAGAGGTTAGACCTGCTAACAATCGCTCCTATAACGATTACAAGTTTTCGTTTTATTTTATACTTAAATAAACAAATTATAAGAGTGTATATGCGAAATAAATGTAGTTAGATTAAAATGAAGTGCAGTCATTGTGAAGAATTAATCTTATCCCACGAGGTTTATTGTTACGGATGCAAGAACCGTTATCATTTCGCTTGCTCGATATCGGAAAGTACTTTTAGATCTAAGTCAAAAAGGGGCAAGCAGGCATGGAGATGTACGATATGTCGTGAAGATAAAAAATCTTCTACTACTAAAAGTGTGGTAACTAGCGAAATTCAAGATGTAGGCGACGTCGAGCTGGAATCAAAAGCAACGTTAGATAAAATTCTTGAATTAGTTCAATTTATGTCTGACAAATTCTTCAATTTATCGTCACGATTTGAGAATTTCATCAAAGAACATCAACAGATGAAAGAGGAAATTAAATCACTAAAGCGAGTGATCGAAAAGAAGGATGATCAAATAGCAGAATTACGTATGAAAATCAATAAGATTGAACAACATACAAAAAGAAAATATGTTGAAATTCATGGCATTAGTGATAATGATACAGTCTCTCCCGATATACAATTTTAACAGGTAGCAATAAATTTGGGATGTGAAAATGTCAAACCAAAGCATGTAATACGCATCAAGTTACCACATTCCGCATTTTTATTAGCTAAGTTGGAAAGCGAAAATGAAAAAAAAACGTTAATTTCAAATGGAAAACGTGGATGGAAAAACTTATCTGAAAACGACAAGGCGGTCAACAAACAAATTTATATAAGAGACCATTTAACACCAGAAAACCGGTTGCTGTTAAAAGAAGCAAAATCTCGTGCAAAAATTTATAATTATAAGTATGTATGGGTGAGTAACGGTCGCATACTAGTGCGAAAAAACAGATAATGAACGAGAGTGTACAGTATCATGTCAATGAGCGATATTACTAGGTACATAATGGGACAATAGTTGCGATTATAGGAATATTCAGAAATACATTTTTAGTTTAAAATTAAAGAATTGGTCTTAGGTTGATAATTTCTTACAATAATAAATAAACATTAATTTAAATTTAAATCGAAAAACGTGCGTTTAGTTTGTATATAATTATTATTACTTCCTATGTTTATCATTAATTATGAACTGGAGTCAAACTACAATTGATAACTCACAAATTAAGTTTAAAGTAAGCAGTGATTTAGAGCAATGGAATTTATTTAGAACTACTGTAAAACAGGAGGCCATCAATATTTTTCATTTAAATATTCGCTCTTTAAGGAAATATTGGAATGAATTACAATTACTATTGGAAACTAGCGACTTTGACATTATATTTTTACGCAAGGTTGACACGCCTGAAGAGGAAATAAATAATTATAACATTAACAACTATAACTCCCTATATAAATTTATATTATATAAAAAATGTATAGATATTAAAAGCATAAAAACAGATACAACAAGCTGTGAATCTATGAGAAACGTGTTCACATATTTTCATTCGAAAATAGAAATTCACAATTTTGTTTACCATCCACCAGATACAAATATATTTGACTTCATTACGGAGCTAGAAAAATGTTAGAGGAAGCTAAAGAAAAGAAGTCATAATGTTGGGGATGTAAATTTGAATTTGTTAGACGCGCAAAATAGAGCCACATACGAATACGAGTCACTACTTTATTCGAAAGGACTAGTTAACGCCATTAACGCAGCAACCAGGGAGGAAATTCGTGATGCAATGCTTACACAATCTCTAATAGACCACATTTTCATTCGTACACAAACCAAGGATGTCTATTCTACCGTAATACACCATAAGCTATCAGACCATTATCCTATATGTGTATCCTTCGATATAAGTAAATCAAATCAGGTATATTGTACCAGAAAAGTGAGAAATTTTAATGGAAACGAACTAAAAAACAAATTAACAATAAAATTGGAAACTGGAAATAGATAATGACGTAAACCAATTTGTAAGAAATATTATAACTAGTATGCATTAAATTTATAATAAGTCGGTCGTAAAAAGGCAAATTAAAGATAGTAAACTAATAAGAAAAGATAATGAATGGATAACGTATGAGCTGTGTAAAAACTGAAAGAAAGAGATAAACTGTTTAAAAGTCCAATCTAAGAATATTGATAATATATATATATATATATATATATATATATATATATATATATATATATATATAAAATTTCGTAACCGAATAAATAATAAAATAAGAGACAAAAAAGAACTTACAATAATAATAAATTTGAAAGTATTTCAAGAGATCCCCAGGCAAACTGGAAAGAAATAAACAACGTTCTATTTAGAACAAAAACAAAAAGTGTAGACGATAAAATCATGAACAGCATGGGTAAACTTAATGATGCAGCTACCATAGTGAATCGATTCGCTGATTATTTTTCAACGCAAATCAGTGAGCTTAGGTAGCAATGTAATCACAACGTCAGAGTAAGTCCGAAAGAAAATAAACTGAATTGCCGATTTTTTATACCCTTTCCCAATCAAAGCGAAATTGAAAAAATAATAATCAGCTTAAAAATTAATAAATCGCCTGGACATGACAATATAAGGCCTATTGAAATAAATTACAATCCAATGGTGTTTGGACCAATAATATCAAAAGTTTTATATTTGTCTTTAAAAAACGGAATTTTCCCGGAAGAATTGAAGATCTCAGTGACAAGGCCAATACTTAAAAAAGGTGATCCACTAAATATAAACAATTACAGACCGATATGCATCCTACCAGTTATTGAAAAAGTGATCGAAACATACGTGGTTCGTCACTTAAACAAATACTTGGAAGAGAATAAAATAATAAATTGCAACCAATATGGATTTCAGCGAGGGAAATCTACGGAGCAATTGCTCAGTAATTTTAATGACTACATAAATAATAATCTAGATAAAGCAAAATACACAATAGCATTATTTATTGATTTCACGAAGGCATTTGATACAATTGACCACAAAATATTAATAAGGGCCCTAGAGAAATGTGGTATTATTGGGAAGCAGCTACAATGGTTTAAGAGTTACCTGGAGAACAGATTTTTCACAGTAAAAATTAATAATGAATACAGTGAACTAAAGCCATGACCCTTCGGGGTACCTCAAGGAAGTAAGCTGGGACCAGTACTTTTTCTAATTTATGTGAACGAATTATTTAGTGTGATTAAAAATAGTGTGTTGTATATGTACGCGGATGATGCCGTACTTTTATATGGCCATAGTGATACGCAAAGGTGTGAAGAGGTAATACAGAGTGATGTGATTAACATGCTTAAATGGACACATGGTAAAAGCTTGTTTATAAATAATGCAAAGACCGTAACTATTACATTCAGAACTGCGCACATGACGATAGACAGGTCTACCAAAATTAAATTACATAGTTGTGATTGCTTATCTACTATCAACAACTGTAGTTGCGTAGTAGTTAAGCAAGTAAATGAAACGATGTATCTAGGACTAACAATTGATAATCGTCTTAAATATAATAAGCATATAGAATATATATTTTCAAAATTAAAAAGAGTCATGGGTTGTTTTTATATGTTACATAGAACAGCCAACCATAACGTAATGATTATAGTGTACAAAGCGTTATTCGAATCTATTCTAAGATATGGGGTACAAAACTGGGGTTGTGTTGAAAATGTGTATATAGACAAAGTGAACAAATTGCAGAACAAAGTGTTAAAAATGATATATAAAAACTTGGATAAAAATGAAATTTTACAAAAAAATCGATACATTAACTCCTTTAGGTTACTATAAACTACATAATATCGTGAATCATTATGATAATGACGAATTTAAGATCATATTAGAACATAATTACGAAAAAAGGCATATTAAATACACTGTACCGAAAGTTTACAATAAGCACGGTGATCGTACGCTCAAATGTACGATACCGAAATTGTATAATCAAATAACATTTGATTTCAAACATTTAAACAAAACAGCATTCATCAACGAATTAAAAGCTATGCTGCGAAATGCTAACATTGTATAATATTACAGGATTAACTTAAGGCACATCTGTAAGTATTATTAGTTGAGTTAAGTATACTTAAATGAACTTAAGAACTGCACTATCACAAGGGCGTAGCCAGGATTTATAACAGGGGGGGGGGGGGCAAACCATGGTCCATGGTCGTTCAAAATGTAAAATTTTAGGATAAAAAGAAAAGGCAAATGAAAACAAAACTTTGAGATTTTAATTATACTTAAATTAAACTAATAACAGATAACAAAAAATATGCTGAACAGAAAAATATGTATATTTTAGATTTAATTTTTTGTTTATTAAAATTTAAAAATTATTTAATTTATTTTTGCTCTTCCGGGGGGGGGGGGGCAGTTGCCCCTCCCTGCCCTTAGCTGGCTACGCCCATGCACTATCACCCTCTAGCGTCAATACTTTTGAAATAAAAAGAATGTAAATTAATTATGTATATATATACTTATATGTTCGGGACCTACTGAAAAGTCTGCGACTTAGTAGGACCGCAAAACTAATGTATGTGTGAGAAACAAATAAATGAAATGAAATGAAATTATTATTATTATTATTATTATTATTATTATTATTATTATTATTATTATTATTATTATTATTATTATTATTAACGTATACCTTTTTATGGTTAACCACACAAACGTTTCTACATAGATTAAATCAACAGTTTTATAAAACAAAGATTATTATTACGAAATTTTTGCGATAAAATGTTACACTTGTCATAAATTACTCGTAAAGAAGCAAGCAAGAATTATACTGCTCCATTATTGTTACTTCCCAAACAAATAATGTACCTATGTAATATGTAATATGCCATATACATTCATATTAATGATTAAGCCTTCTGTAGACATGCCTTTACGTCTACTGACAAATAACGAAACATTCTTACGTTTTCAGTTTTCTGGGAAATGTAATGTAAAATGTCAATAAAATATTGCTTTATTTTTGCAAGCGAGTATTTTGAAAGTATACTTAAGCATTGGGTATAAAGTAAATAATATCATTGACTAAAAATACCATGATAATATGCTGCTAGAGTAAACTATTTACTATTACAAATGATTGTACACATAAACTAATTTGTAACATACAAGCTTACCACACATTACAGCAGCTAATTCAACTTTTGAGCTTACCTGAAAAAAAAAAGATCGATTACTACCAACTATTATGTTGTAAGATTTGTAGTGTAAGATGTGATAAATTAGTGCTTTTTATTGTGAAATTTATGTCACATTCCTACTCCAATAAATAATACAATATTAGATCAAAAGAAGACAAATATTATTATAAAAACAAGGTCGTGACACTATCGCACGACAATAAATTTATAACGAAAATAAATCTTGGATATTCTACAAAAAAAGCATACATGGAAAACAAATAAAAAACACGCAAAAGCAATAACATCATGCGGGTGCTAGTTTTGAAACGTCAGCTTATTTAGGAGATAATGAAAAAAACAAATTTAAGGGTTATTTAGTCTATCACTTGCCTGTATTATAGCATACGATGCTTTAACTTAACAAAAGTTGGTTTTGTTTGTAATCGATGTGAATCTTTTGTATGTTTATGTTTTTACATGTTCGCGCAACGTTAAAACGTCAGAGATCTCCCCAAGCTTTATTTTTATTACGTAGTGTCAAAACCTTAGACTCTAATGACATTTTCTTCCAATTCAATGATTTTTTGTTGCCTATCATTTTTAATTCGAACGTGATCCTTCATATAAAAATGTTGGAAGTGTGGTTTTGCTATGTATGAGCAATAGACCGAATTTATTAAAAAGTCTAGCCTATTTGTGAATAACCTTTACTTCCGTGGGTTAAAATTCAAAACCACTACCTAATTCATAGAAGCGTTATAGAAAACAGTGTATAACCCAACAGTGTAATCGTAAACGAGCAAATTGGTACATTCTAAGTAGGTATAGGTATGCTATGAATTATGCTATTAAAACCCGAATTAATTTCGAACGCTTATAAAATGATACGTAATTATTCATTTTACTTACTTTTACAGTGTACACCCATAAGTAAGAAACTATTAGGCCGTTAATACTTAAATGTATTTGTTGATTACACTAGGATTGTATTTGTATTTAAAAATACATGTCTTTCTTTGAGATTATTTAAAGCGCGAATTTTAAAATAAATTTGCAAACTACGTTTCGATAACAGTTGCAGCCATTGAGAGTTCATATTTTACTGACGACGATAACTTCACCTGATATCTAAACCTATGAAGTCTACAACATATTAAACTAGTTAAAAACATCAAAGATGAGTGTTTATAACTATGATTTGAGTTTACATTTCGTTAACTAGAATTGGTTTTATTAAAATTGACAATATGCATTAATATAGATCCTAGCAAAAATAAGTGCGTCGTTATAAAAACGTTTTGTAACTTATGGTTCCTTTCAATAAGCAACCAAGACTATCAGAAAACAAAGAATATTTTAAATGTTATATCCCCCACATTTGCAACCATATACAATGATATCAATAATCATTGACAAAGCCGCTCTTATGATGTTAGTCACCATTCTCACAATACACTAAACAAAGAAAATTATTCCTTACTTGATCATGCGCAATAAGCAAAGTATTAAAAAAAAGAGTAAAAAAAATGGAATTTCACTCTACGGTAACCTATGTTACCGTAGATTCATTTCCATTTTTTTATTTGATCATAATAAATCTACGGTAACCTAGATTACCGTTGACTTAATTTCCATTTTTGCCTTCCAACCTACATATACATATTATGTAGGTAAAGAAGGTTATGCAATCGACTTTTTTACCTTGATCATGCGCAATATTGGAATAGTTTGCGTTGTATAGTGTCTCGTCCATTTTACGCACATATATGATAGTGCGCCCATACTAAATATAACCTCAAAATTGAAATTTGACGTTTAATGTTTAGGAGTGCCCAAATTATGCAAAATTATGCAAAGAACAAAAAGCAAATTGAAACATGATTTAATTTATTTTACAAATCGTTACTAATAGTTAACAATTATGGGTACCACTACAATTATGTTATTTTTAATATTGGTGCACTATCACATATGTTGCGGCAAATCGTTACTAACATCATGTTTTATAAGAGCTAAGCAAGCGAGGCTTATAAAAACGGCAAGTCATTAACAGATCGTCGGGCTTTTATATTCCTGAGAGCCATACTCTACAATTATGCCCGTGGTACATACAATGTTTTATTTTATTTTGCACCATGAAACTGGAACAAAATTTTAAAAAGATTCAGTATTTTCGGCAAGTTTTTAAATGCAAATGCAGTGAAATAAAGTCGACAGTAGGCTAATTTGTTGTTAATAAGATACTGTGATATTGCTAAACTGTTGCTAAGGTACTGTTTGTTTGTAAATAATTTGCATTCTAAAATGGAAGGTGAAAACGCAAAAACTTATTCACAAGGAATTTTAGATGAATTTGAGGCCGCCTAGGTAAAAATAATTCCAAGTAAATTGAAATGTTTATACATAAAAGAGTACGAAAGGTTTTGTGCGTGGAGGAGCACAAAAAATGTGTCCACAAAATGTGATGAAAAAGTTGTGATGGCATACTTGTCTCAAACGGTAAGGGATTGTATATATACATTAGTCAATTATCTTTATTCAATAAATATCTATTTTTGCAGTCAAAGATCTATAAGCAGTCGTCACTGTGGTGTTTATATTCTAAATTGAAAAAGATGTTCAAGTTGAAGGAAGATGTTGATATATCTCGTTTTTCCATGCTCACAGAATTCATGAAGAATAATTCTGTAGGTGATCAAGCTAAAAAGTCCTATGTATTGCAACGGCATCAAATTGAAGAATTCATGTTGAAGGCGCCTGATCACACGTACTTGTTAGTTAACGTATAACGATTTTAGTTTTTTTTTCCAATTCTCATTATAAAAATTATTGTGTTTTATAGGTTGTCACAGCCTTTGGTATTTTTGGAGCATGTCGTCGCGAAGAACTGCACGATTTGGCTGTACAGGACGTAACAACTGAGGGATCAGTGCTATTAGTGAAGATCAAAAAAACCAAAACTTATACTTCGAGGCAATTTACAATTGTACCAAGCGATGGATTGATTGATTGCGTCTCTTTGTACCGAAAACATGCAGCATTACGACCGGAACATACTAAAATTGACAGCTTGTTTTTGTCGTATCATAATGGCAAATGTAGTGCTCAGACTGTTGGGAAAAACACCTTAGGCAAAATGCCGAGGATAATAGCAGAGTTCCTCAATCTACCGGATGCCCATAAGTACACAGGGCACTGCTTTCGCAGGAGTGCGGCGACGATCTTTGCAGAAAGCGGCCGTGATACAAGGGCACTGGAGCAGCTTGGTGGATGGCGATCGGATAAAGTAGCCGAATCATATGTAGATAATTCTCTGCAAAATAAAATTAAAATTGCTCAGAACATTACTGGTACAGCAGCTATAAGTATACCACAGAACGGCGAAGAAACTGTCAGCTTTGGTGTTGGCTCATCTGGAGTTACAATTTCAAATCCATCCAACTGTATTTTCAATTTTTATAAAGAATAAGTTTCATTACTATTATTGTTATTAATGAAGGTTGTATGGTAAGGTTGTTGTTTCAATAATTCTTTCAACTTAGGTGACATATCATGTCATGTGTTTGCTGTCAATCATGTTGCTTAGCAACAATGACATTTCCGTGCTATAAAGACCACATTACGCCCGCATTTGGGGGCGTATAAAGAACATTATGGTGGCAAAATAAAATAATAGATATTTATGTATTAAGGGCATAATCAGAAGAGTATGGCTCGAGGGAATGTTGAAAGCCTGACGCGAAGCGGAGGGCTTTTATATTCCTGAGAGCCATATTCTACAATTATGCCCGTGGTACATACAATGTTTTATTTTATTTTGCACCATGAAACTGGAACAAAATATTGAAAAGATTCAGTATTTTCGGCAAGTTTTTAAATGCAAATGCAGTGAAATAAAGTCGACAGTAAGCTAATTTGTTGTTACTAAGATACTGTGATATTGCTATTATACATCATGTCATGTGTTTGCTGTCAATCATGCTGCTTAGCATCAATGACATTTCCGTGCTATAAAGACCACATTACGCCCGCATTTGGAGGCGTATAAAGAACATTATGGTGGCAAAATAAAATAAAGTATATTATTGACGTGTCACATAGTTTAACGTTCGACTGGCTTGGAGCTTTTGTCACAGCAACGTGTTCCCAAAATATTGGGAGACTTTGCTTCAAAATAAATTAGTACCTAGGTATTAATTTTAGGAATAACATGTTTAGTTATATTAATAGGCATAATAAGGATGAAACTATAATGTAACACGACCTTCACTGGCAAAATTCGTGGAAAATGTAAAAAATGCACACTTTACGTTACGTAAAAAATTTTATTGCTTTTCAAACTAATCTCCCTTAAGATCTATACACTTTTGCATTCGGTAAAAACAATCTTCAAACATTTTTGCTACTCTGAGCAAGGTATCTCTAAAATAAGTACTTCAAAAGCTTCAACGATCCTCTTCAAGTGATGAAAAATGTCGTATCCTTGTTGAGCTCGGATCATGATGAAACTCAGTTTCCATATTAATTAAATGGTGCTAATCACTAATATGAAAGAATTTTTGTGCGGAAATAACAAAAAAGTTATGAATTTTTGAAGGTTTTTGATTTAAATTGTTAGGTTAGGTTATGTTAGGTAGTAATGTGATTTAAGCTTACTAGTATCCATTTTCTTTACTATAATGACTTTAAATTTCTGTATTTACGGCATTTACTAATGAGTATGATGGATTAAATGGTATACAATATTATTCCCATACTGTAGCTAATTTCTACTTCTCATACGATTTTTCTGTATTGACGTGTACGTTTCTACATTATACGGAAATTATTTCTCTCTCATATTCACCTTTATATTTAAAAAGTTTAGTTGTTTTTTAGTTCCTCTAGTTTAACGTATTATAAGTTAATTTCAATTAATACCTATAGCACCATTTCTGAGATGTACGTATTTATGGTGATTGGTATACTTAACTCTGAAGAGGGATCTGCTATTTTGCTATTTCTAAATAAATACACTGTATAAATAACGGTTTATACTGACTAAATAGATAAAAGGCTATGGTGGTAACATAACAATATTTTTCAAGTTGTAAAATTGTTTCTTGAGGTGTTGGCTTTCTTTTCAAAACTGCCATTGCTGTGGAAGGTTTGAAAATTTCTATAAAATGTTCCTGTTTTACAATATAGCATTTGTTTTGTTGTATAGAAGTGATATAATCGCTATTAAAGGCGGATATAGTAGAAATAATTCACTACATTCATGCATTTAGGTTTCTAACGCAAAAGAATTTCACAATACTTCTTCAAAGAAATAGAGTTAACAGTTTCATTAAAACATGTACACTAACGCTCGCATTCGACCTTAGAGCAATTAGGATTCCATACCATTACGTTAACATACAATTACGTTACCATATTTACATCAAGTTCATGTTTACGTCTGGTTTTGTCTTTACTGATGTGACAAGATTATCCGTTCTGTATTTCTTTGGTTTATTATTTGGATTGTGCTATTAGTGTACATCAGTCAGCTGTAGCTCACGTAGTTGGGATTGCGTGATCGTTGAAGTTACATTTGTATTGAAACTGCTGAAATCCTGGCTACCTTGAATAACACACAAGTCTACGTAAACACAGGTCGGCTTTTTCCTTTATCGCATGTATAAATTGCCTTCAGCAAATTACGATCGCCTACAACGAGATTAAGTGCATTTACCTTAATTCTGTTAGCAAGTATTTTAAAAACCTTTTTACCCAAGAATGCAACTCGTACGTAAATTACCTTCAGCAGTTTACGATTGCCTACAACGAGTATTGGTTAAACATAATAACTGTAGTATAAATTCGGTGATAGTTTGATACCTGATTTCATCTAATTTTCAACACAATTTCTCTCATGTAGAACTGCTATACCTTAATTAAACCAGATTTTACGCACACTGAACAATCAACATTGTGAATAATTTTTGTTAAAATTAGTTTTATGTGCCACGCTCGTACGGAACTCATGTATAACCTCCAATTTGGGGATTATTAATTTTGTACTCCTGGTTATGTGGTCGTGCGCAGTAGCTGTGCCTCAACTTTTATGTCTATACCAGATGTAAATTTTTTATGTAGCGTAATATTGGATCATGTCAATGTTAGCGCATAAGTTTATGCTAATTTAAATGCTATTCGGTAACTCACATATATAATGTAATGATTGTTTTATGGATAAGGTTGTTCAGACCAATTTCTTTTTTCTAATCTAAATTGATTAATTATTAATGTTTCTTTTTAGTCGAGATACATTAAGTGGACTGAACAAGCTTATTTAAGATTTCACGCACACTGAACAATCAACATTTTGAATAATTTTTGTTAAAATTAGTTTTATGTGCCACGCTCGTAAGGAGCTCATGTATAACCTCCAATTTGGGGATAATTAATTTTGTACTCCTGGTTATGTGGTCGTACGCAGTAGCTGTGTTGCAACTTTTATGTTTATACCAGAACTTTTTTTATGTAGCGTGATATTGAATCATGTCAAGATTAGCTCGAAAAGTTCGTGCTAGTTTAAATGCTGTTTGGTAATTCACATATATAATGTACACGATTGTTTATGGATAAGGTTGTTCGGACCAATTGTTTTTATAATTTAAATTGCTTAAGTACTAATATTCTTTTTATTCGAGATACATTAAGTGGACTGAACAGCTTTTCCAATTGCATTTAGGTATTTGAATAAAAAGACGTTTGTATTCAGTTTGTTAAATGAAAGGCAAGCTGAACTATTGAATTAATTTTTCTTTCTTGTAAACAACTGATTTATTAGGTTTATTAAATTGGCCTTTTCAGGCTAAGGTACGTAAGATCTTGCGTCGGCCGGAAGGGGTATTATTGTTTTGGTATTATAATAATAAATTATAAATTACTGTGGGCGTAAGTACAAGCTCACGACTTGCCTCGTCAAGCTCATTTTATCTTATATTCCGTGGTTTTGGGGATATATAAAAAAATATATATATATATATATATATATATATATATATATATATATATATATATATATATATATATATATATATATATATATATATATATATATATGCATAACTTATTTTATTTATTATTCATATATTTATATAACTATACCATAACGTTTGGCTTATTGCCTCCTTAGTTTGGAATTTAAGGAGAGAAATAAATTTACGTTTGTTGAGGGAATTGTCACTTAATTACTATTCCTATTACTCCCTGTTTCAATCTTCACTCCCTCCTTCTTCCAAGCAATAAGAACCTATTTTCTTTTCCTTCTTTCTTTAACGCTTGTGGCGCCTATTTTCGTTCTTTTCTCACTAACCAAATTCTAATTTAACCTACTTTATCTATACCTCCAAAACACCCATGCAATCCGAGTGCTCTGCGGTCTTCGGACCGTTTGATTGGGTTTTAGCCGAGCTCACTCATTTCTCCCGTATTGTGCCGTGTGTTGGTTAGACACGTGGCAAGGTTAGGTTAAGGTATTAATGATATTATGAGATTCATGTTATGAGATTTGATTTCATATTTGTGATCAACATCTTTTAATTAGTGTAGAAACGGAGTTTCATCAAGATCCGAATACTGCATTTTCCACGCATTTTATTTTTGATGTTTTTGAACAAAAAAAGTCATTGGGAGAAAAACCAGCCGAATATGGGCAATAAGTCATTAATTTGAATTTTGACTAGTCAAAAATTCTGTAGTTTGGTGTGCGGTGTGCACACTTGTACCGTCATGATTTATATTATTTGTTCCTATTTCATCGATCACCTGGAGGACACAAATTGTAGTATACCTATCAATAAGCAGCAAGTGTTTTCGATCCTCCAATGCAATAGTTGCAACATGACCGGTTTTTCCGACAAAACAAGCAATCATTTTCTATTAGACCCTTCGCGAGCGCACCACTTTTGTTGGTTTAGGTTCATTTTGGAACATCCACACAGATGATTGCTGTTTAATTTCAGGCTCACATGAATATATCTATGTTTAGTCATTGTTACAGTGTAATATACAGCATTTGAACGACCATGGTAAAATTTTTTAAGCATTTCCTTGCACCACTTGACACGTGCTTTTTTTGAGCTGTTAGGTTGTGAGGAATCCATTTCATGCACAGCATCAATATTCTTTGCGACAACAAAAGTGCATGGTCGACCTTCTCGAAAATCGTTGTGAAAAGTAGCTTCCACGTTGAAATTCTGCAAACCATTTGTAGACCATGGTTTTGGACGGCGCTTCATCACCAAACAATATCTTTAGTTGCTGTGGCGTAAAACCGTATGGAAAGTCATAAAAAATCATTACTCGAAAATCGCGATTCGAAATTTATGGACGAAGTCCAATCACGTACCACTTTTTGGACTGGAAACAGCACTATAAATCAGGTCTTTATGGTACAGTCGAACATAAAATATTTTTAATGCGAGGTGCAATTAATAATACATTGTGGAAAACTGACTTAATAATATTGTGCTTAATTTTGGGTAAAATAGTGGTTTTAGTTGTTTCACTAATAGACAGGTAAATAACGCAATTTAAGTGTATTTTACATTTTATCTAAATCATACAAATGATTATCAGACGACCACTCACCCTTTCTTTAAATCATTACTAAAATATAAATTTACAGCTTAATTTTATTTCAATACTATTTTTGGAAAACTAGTAAATTAAAATAAATAATATGGCTTACATTCCACCAATGTTTCGTTTACTATATACTAACGGAAAGTCATTATCAACAGGATTCCATTGACCGCTACCAGTGGCGCCCTATTCACTCGTTATACAGAGTACCACCCCAATATCCAATAAGTCCTTAAAATGCAAAGCGAAAAAGGATGGCAAGTAGTTACAAATGTAAAAAGAAGACTTAGAACTAGCCCAGAAAAAACAGAAGCTAAACGATTACAAATATTTGACTATTGGTTAAATACCCAAATAAAAACTTTAAACGGTTTCCAAAACCTAGAAACGAATAAAACACCTAAGCCGTCTCCATTGTATGTACAAGGTGACCGAATAGAGAAGAATACTGGGCCATACTTACAAACTCAAATAAGAAAAAACATTTAGAGTAGTTTTGAAAAATATGCACTAGTAAATAGACATAAAAGAATTACAAAAAGAAATTGAAGACCATGGTCACACTGTCTCAAACGTATGGAACCTCAAACACTTTAAGTCAAAACTACTACCTATGTTCTTCACAGATCTTAAAGCTGCTCCCAACAACAAAGATATCTATAATATAAACACTATACTGGGGTACACAGTTAAATTCGAACCGCCTCGGCCAAAGAGAGATATTTCTCAATGTGGTAGATGACAACGATATGGCCACACCAGGAAATATTGTCAACTGAGACCTCCATGTGTAAAATGTATAGGGAACTACCCCACTGACCAATGTCTAAGAAAACTCCTGAAGCCAAATGTACATTATATCACGGAAACCACCCTGCTAACTATAAATGCTGTATGGATTATAAATATTTGTTAAACAAACAATATCCCACCCTTAGACTGAAACATATCGAATTCAACAATGAAGAAAGACATTATCCTTTAACACAAACGCACATTAACTATGCGCAAGTATTAACCAATAGACAACCACAATCTTGCAACAATACTACATCACAAAATCAAGATTATAGAACGAATGAACCATTCTTGTAGCCGAATAAAATATGTTCGAACTAAAAGGCATAATGAAACACCTTCCTGAGCAATGGAAACTACGCTAAACTTGCTAACAACAGTAATCACTAAACTTTCAAAACGCATAAGTGTCTTACAATAGGAATGTGTAATGTCAATTGCTTATCAAACTATGTCGATGAAATAAACACTTTTCTAATCAATCACAACATCGACATGCTAATTTCCGAAACAGATTTCACTAATAACACCTACTTCAAACAACCAAACAACAGTATTTACATTACAAACCATCCAGACGGCACAGCTCATGGAGACACGGCTGCACTGATCAAAATTTTATAAACATCACGAACTAAACATATATCAGAAATCACATCTTCAAGCGACGATTGTGTCAATCCGAGATTGGAGTAGAATTTGAAGATTTTTACAGCACCTTAGGTAGTCGATTTATCGCAGGCAGGATCCATAGTGCCAAGCATACTCACTGAGGCTCGCGGTTAATTTCACCCACCGGTCTACTCGACAATGCTATCCAACAATCTCAAATATTTTTTGACAAGCGAACCAACTTACTGGCCTACTAACAAAAGAAAAGAGTCAGACCTAGTTGATGTTTGTGACAAAATTTATACTGACTTTTGTATTGAATGCAAAGTAGTTCTGCCTTGACTTGTCATCCGACCATTCACCCTAAGTATTCAAGCTACTAGTTATACTAAACACGCCACATTAGCAAATATACATATAAATGGGGCTAAATTTAATAAATTGATTGATCCAAAATTTGATCTCAACGCACCATCTAAAACTGTAACGGTATAAACGGGTGGTAGAACGGGATTACAGATAAATTGGCCCCTTTTTGCCTCGACTAGTCAGCGTATGGGTCGTGGATTGATGTTAATAATTTTGCACATCCGGAATAATAAATCGTTACGTCAGTCAAAATAGGGGATGAAGTCAAAATCGTTTCGGTTAAGGGCGCCAGGATATTTGATAGACAAAAAATAAGGGTTGTCGTGCCAAAATTACGAGTACATAGCGTGTCTAAACATCCAAAAAACATGCGCTTACCTATTCGTAATCAATTCCAGGTGTGCTGGACAGCAATTCAGCAAACCACCTAAAATCGGGCTTAAAAAAAACACTACACGCTTGTCAAATAAAAGCGTGATAAACACTCAATAAATTTACGTTACTACACCTCAGTGTAAATAATGCATTAAATAATAATCAAAACAAAAAAAAATCTATAAAATGAACTCTAAATGAATTAATACTCAACTAAAAAAAATCAAATAAAATACTAAATACTAAGAACGCTATTACTCAATAAAATCAAAAAAACTAACTTTGTTACGTTAAAACTAAATTACGGTAACTTGCAATAAAACTTTTATGTAACACAAAAGGGTTTCCATAGAAGTAAAAAACACATTTATAAAACAAAACAAAGCTATAATAAAATAAAATAAGGATAAATATATAAAAAAAAATATAAACAGACGATAATGCGTATCAACAAAAAAAACAAATACTTAAAAGGCGACAGGATGTCTGATCAGAATCTGCTTACGCCGTACTAAATCGTAAACCTAAATATAAATAAACCGTGGATAATATACCCACACTACAATAGGGTCAATTGCCCTTTACTAATAAAATCAAAATAAATAACAAAGGGTGAAGGCGGAGCGTCAAAACTATTAATTAATTACGCTAAATAAATTTAAAACAACTTACTTTAATAACAAAAAAATTACGACACCGCTTTCAGACCTTCATTGACACAAAATATAATGAAACACACAAAATAATAAATCTTGAAATATTCAATAAAAAAACAATATTATTTTACCTTAAAGGTCTAGAATTACACCACTCCTGTGTTACAATATATGTGGAAGATAACCAGGTGGTCGGCTACAGCTATAACGGGAATGGAAACTCCCAGGTCCGGCAAAAGATGAAGATAAATGTTGACTGTTATTCTTTTATACACGAACAATTTCTTAAGTTAACTCGTTAAAATGTTACTGCATTAACCAAAACTTATTGTACAATAATAATGTGAGCGTTCAAAAATTGTTTGATAACTTTTAGCTTTTAATGTTCTTTTAAATAATTTTATTTTCCACTAAAACTCCTTAATAATTTGTTTAAATAACTAAATATATTTTAATATATTGCGATAGTTTCTTTATCTTTACACACGCTTTGTACGATAAATAGGTGGCACTGTAAGAACGATGATTTTAAGTAAATCCGCAAAGGCGATATAAACCAAAAGAGGCCACAGAAGCACTATACAACACGACGATGTCCTCTAGGTAACTTGACGTAAAACCGAAATCGGCACTAAGTATAATCCTTTGGTGAATGAACAATTTTGATAAAATCCCTTTACAGGTTCTTCTTCAGAAGTAGTTAAACTACCCTTACTACACAAAAAAGTACGTTCGATAAACACCACAAGGTCCAAAATTTCAACGTTCTAAACCACCCCCTTAAAGCGTAACCCTAATCTTCGCGGTACTACTACTACTCGAAAGCGTGAACAGTCTTAGAATGCCCCAAAGTATTCACAAAAATCCATCTTTGAATTTGCATCCCACTACTCATAAAAAAATCTTATCTAATATAATTCAACCAATTAAAAAACGGAAGGAGAAACCAAAGTACCCCCAATACTATAAATTCGTTTCCGTCCGTAAGGACTCGGTAAATTTTCAAAAACTACACGTCAGCATAAGTATCCCGTACAGCCTCTGTATGTTTACCTTAAAGTACGAACAATAAGGCCCACATGCAATCTCTATGAATCAAAACCAAAATACCTAATAATAAACTGGACAACTATACGTAAGCGTCTTTCTGTCGCTAACATGACGTCATACCAGATAAACCTATACTATTTATTTAAATCACTTAATTTTCTATTATATTTTCGGAAATCAAACGAAATAAACCTATATTTAAATTTATAAACTACTATTTGCAAATAAGCGTTAATCAATATTCAATAAACGAAAATAATACGGAAAAACAACCTAAATTTTCGGAATAATAATTTCATAAAAAAGAATCTAAAGTCCATACACGTTAAACCCAAATTTACTATAAAACTTAATTTGACAACAAAAAAATATTTATATACGGAATCTTAACTAGCATGAACTACAAACAAAATTACCACTATACAGGGTATTCAAAATACCCTGACATTACAAAAAATATTTTCCTTCGGAAAATATAATCGAAAACAATTAACCCTACAGGCAACCTACGCCAGGAACAAAACAAAACTAACACTAACTACAAACGTTAACTCACAAACTAAATGTACGAAAAAAACGGAAAATGCGGTGGCTGGTCAAAAGACCCTCGCAACACCTCAAAGCTAGTGATGTGCTACCGCTCACACACCACTAGTTGGGACTATAGGCCCAAAACCCAAAACAAAGTTACATAAACTTTAAACTGTTGGGGTCCGTGAAGGAACCACCAACAGAGGCGCAAATGAAAATCCGGTAAAAAAAATTCAACTACATTACACAAAACGGACGACGAAACCAACCATGACCTTTGACAGGCAGAGGGTGGGGAACCGGTACTCGGCATAACTGTATATATAAACATCGAAACTAAAGCTCGACAACTCCACAAAGTCAACAAAACTCCACAAACTTCAAAAACTCCACAAAACTCCACAAAACTCAACAAAACTCAACAAACGCGTCCCTCGAGGCGGCAAGAGGGTGGTTCCAACTCCCTCCCCCGAACTCTGTTACACGTCCAAACCGCACTAGGCGTCGTGTAGGCTTACTAATGTAAGCGGGTTGCCAAGCCAGCTAACAGGGAGATGGGCGTGGTCGAAATAATAAGTAAAATGAATGTTTACTAAGCTCAAACACCTTACACTTATACTCAAATAGCTCAATTCGGGAAAATATGTCTCTAGGCGCCACCACAATCGATACTTCGCTAAAATAATTGTCTTAAGCTGGGTGTTAATTAACCCTACTTGATTGTGGAAAGTAGGATTGTGCTTACTGGTAAACTCATATACGAAGGTTCTAAAACAAACACTCGTCCAAAACAATTCAACTCAAATAAATTTTGTACTACCCATGTCATTAACAACTTTTTGAACACACCTCGTAAACTAAAATATCCAAAACAAAAGTTATAATACGGTAACTGAATATTTTCTGCGTATCCCTCGTATACACATATAACGTTAAGTTCCTATTTATTAATGAATAAAATATCTTGTCATTCAATATTCGATAATTAATTTTGGAAACTTCTAAATAAAATTTATCACTCAAATTCATTCAATGAACGCTATCTTTTAAATTTACTTTACTTTTGATTCGTAGTTGACATTCATAAACATTTAAGATTTCAAAACTCAAACTTTTATTATACTTAATGACGTTTTTAAACTAACAGCTGATCTATTAATATTGCATTGCTCTAATGAAACTGACATAAAATTTTGTAATCAACCTGGCTAATAAGACTTATCAGGTTGTTCCTTAAATTTGAAAATTAAAATGAAAATATGCAAAGCTTACTTTTAAAATTATCAAAACAAGATCACCAATTAATGAATGTTACATCTGTGTTTCATACCTGTTTAAATAAACAACAAAATAAAACATTTAACGATAAATATATATATTGTCCTGCATAAAATAACCAAACACACAAATATATTTACATCTACCTCAACAACGTGGTTGAAAATCAAAACCACACGCCACTATCAATTTCTGCGAAATTCTTAATACTAAACAAACCATACAATAAGCGTGACTCAAGAACGATTATCTTTTCGTTTCAAATCTAATGAATATTTGAACACATTACACAAATGAACTAAACCAAAGAGATAATCGTGCTTTACTAAATTTTTAAAATGCTTAAATATAAACCTTACTTAAGATCGTCCATTACTCCTTGACTTTTCTTTCTTCTTTCTTCCGTAAATTAATTATATGTAGTCCATTGGTACTGCATAAAATTGCCTGAAGCACATTACACAAGGCTTAACAAAACTTAATCCTCTGTGCACTCGCGATTAGTTCACTTACGCGAGGTTATTACTCCCACAAATAGTCTAATAACACGTAATAACGGTAAACCTTTGGTTGCCTATTAAAATTTCTTGCAACCTTTACACCAATTTAGTTCCTTATATAAATGAAACTTTCAATGTCATATAACGTTACTTAAACTTTGGCTTAATATACAATGAACCCTTCGTTCACTTAACAGGTGGTCTCATAAATACTTTTAGCGAATCTCGTTACAAACCGCTGCCCTTCACATTCTAACATAACAACTGTTATCTTTATTCAAATCTGCTTGCACTATTATTTCTTGAAGATAAACAAACTAATTTTTACCTTCAACGTCAATTTTAAATACGGTATTGTTTATGAATGTCTTTTCAATTTATCCCCGGTTCGGGTAACGCAGTTAATTAAACAATTACTGCTTCATTAAAATTTCACAAACATAATCCCACCGTCACAGTCTATCCCACACTAACTCGACGCGCCTTCCGCCAACCTTCACAAGCAACAGCCAAAACCGAAAGCTTCACTTCCTACCTCTAACTTCAACTAACTAACTACTCAACTGACCACTCAATCTCTCACTTCCTATTTATAACTTCAGTCATCCATCTTTAAACATGTCTTCCTTCCGCGTTATATTCTCCAATAATATTCATTCAAAACTACATACGTCCAACAACTGCTTCCTCTACACAAGCACGCGTGTAATTACAATACATCGCCATATTTGTTTTCACTTACAAATTTTACATTACTTCGAAGAAACCATCTTCGTCATTACATTCATTCAGTGGCCCCTCTGGACCATTACACAACTTTTAACCGTTATCTCCAATCTGCGCTCGATCTCCTTCCGCAACATTTGCAAAAATCAGTACAGTCTAATGTCTCAAATTCCATATACATACATTTATTCTCAACACAATTGCACAACATTACAAAACTTTCTGAAATTCATACTTAAACATACCCAATCTTTCTCTACATATTTTCTAAAACATTCTACACTTATTCTTCACATTTTCTAACAAAGATTACTCATCTTATCCAACCACATTCCATCTTTATCGTCAGCAAAACAGAAGCAATCCAGTGGAAAGCATTATCGTCCCATAGACAAATTTCTCTTCACATTTACATTCATCAAAATCTAATTATTCCAACACTAAAGTCTCTATAACATTCAAATACACGTCTCTACATACTAAATAATATTTCTCCTAAATTTCCAGTGGCGTATCATACACCCACATACATTATATACACACAAATTTTTTTTTTTTTCCGTTCAAACTCAATACACTCGTGCTCAAAACACGTAATATACGTCACTATAACATCCTATATACAGGGTGCGTCATCGCAACCTGACAACTCGAGTTCTGCCTCCTTGGCACTACAAAACAAAACTTCCACAGTCACGTTCGGTAAAATAAGTCAAAGTCGAGAAGACAAAAAAAAATTGGATCAAATCCACGATAAACGACAAACCCAAAAATGATCCGCTAAGGATCCGAGAAAGCACAACAAGGTGCAACAACGGTACACGCGTTTGGCTGGTGCACTGAAACTCCGCGTCGAGAGCATACGGAAGAGGCCGGGCCACGGTTCACGAGATCCCCGCTTTCCGTTATTCCACAACCGTATACGCAAGACCCAAAATCGCAACACCTCCAACCAAACTCGCTACGCCTACTTGATTAGTCGCCTCTTACGACAAGCAGTGGCATCTGCTGTAGGAAAATTCTTACTCCGTCCCTACACAGAGAAAACGTCCAAGAGGACTTAATCGATATTAGGATTTGGCTTAAGATCTTTAGCATTCCACACTCCCTTCGAAACTCCTGAAGCATCAGACAGTTCGTAAGTCTGATACGAAACCTTTCTCTTAATATAAAATGGACCGATAAATTTTGGCGCTAACTTAGCTGCAAAATAACGAGATGCGTCCGATAAAACATAATTTTTCCGCCGCACGGTATCTCCTACCTCAAAATTAGCTAAACGTCTACGTAAATCATAATTTTGTTTACTCTTAATATACGCGGCATTAAGTCTTTTCTTAATATCGTTATAAACAACGCGAAAAATTTCACTTCTCTCTAACAACGGTGTTCTGTCGGCAAAATTTACATTATCTAGATCGGTACTGTTCGTCGGTATACCCTGCTGTGATCCGTCTATGATCATTTCTCTCCCAAAGTTCGCGAAATAAGGCATCAGGCCGGTAACTTCATGAGTTGCTGTGCGAATGGCACAGGCAACTTGCGCTAAATACTTATCCCAATTACGTTGATTATCTTCGATATACGACGCTAGCATCGTCTTCATAACTCTATTAACACGTTCTGATGGATTAGCCTGAGGATGGTAGTTTGCGTTAAATATAATTTTGGCGTTATAGGACGTAACCATTTTCTGAAATTCTTTACTTCTAAATTGTGATCCATTGTCACACAAAACGTATAACGGTACTCCAAACATAAGAAAAACATTCTCTTCGATATTCTTAACTACACTTGCAGCGGTAGCGGCACGTAACGGAAAGAAAAGTACAAATTTCGAAAAATAATCGGCAACTACTAAAACATATGAATAACCTCGAGATGATCTCGGTAACGGTCCTACAATATCCGTGGCAATCACTTGCCAGGGCTTGTCGATATCGGGATGTTTTGCCATAAGGCCGGCCGGTTTCTTCTGTTCCGGTTTATGTCTAATACAAGTCTCACAATGTCGAACATAACGTACTACATCTGCCTTTAATTTTGGCCAATAATACTGTCGTGAAATTCTTTCATAAGTCTTAAAAATACCTGCATGTCCTGCTCTAGGGTCATCATGACACTGCGATAATATCTGGGATCGTTCTCCCTTCGGCACTACAACTCTCCACTGTTCCTCATCGTTTCTCAACTTCGGATAACTACACTTCGCATGCTTCAATAACTTCCCATTTTCTATCCGCCACTGCGGGTACGCGATAGGTCTTGCCTTAACATTGTTCTTCATCCGTGTCAACCACTTATCGTCATCTTTCACATCTTCTACTTCCTTTCCCTCGTCTTCTACTATATTCTCGTCTGGTAAGTCAACATCGGGTTTACTCGTCACTTCAAGTGCGTCAATAACTGGTACGGAACGCGATAATGTATCCGGTACGACATGATCCTTTCCTTTACGATTAATAATCTCGAAACTATACTGCTGAAGGCGTATAGCCCAACGCGCTAATCGACCGGTAGGTTCCTTTAAATTATGCAACCAAACTAACGATGCGTGATCGGTAATAACCGTAAATTCTGCTCCCTCCAAATATGGACGTAATTTCTCTACTGACCAAAGTACTGCTAAACACTCTTTTTCGGTAGTCGAAAACTTTCTTTCATTCTTCGTCAATGATCTGCTGTTATAACAAAATAACTCGTTCTTCTCCGTCAATAGTCTGCGTTAATACTGATCCAATGCCATAATCCGAAGCGTCAGTTTGCACAGTAAATGGTAGCGAAAAATCTGGACACGATAAAATGGGTGCGGTAACTAAACAATCCTTAATAATTCAAAAGCTTTCTCACAATCTTCATCCCAAACAAATTTTGCAAATTTCTTTAATAATTTCGTTAAAGGCGCTATAATCGTAGAAAAATTTTGAATAAAACGACGGTACCAACTAGCTATTCCGATAACTCGCTTTACTTCCGTAGCACTCTTAGGTGTCGGTATCTTTAAAATGGCGCTAACTTTATCCGGATCTACCGATAACCCATCCGCGTTAATTACGTAACCTAAATATCGTAACTCCGATTGACAAAAGGTACATTTGTCCCTGCCTAACGTTATTCCTGCCTCCGTAAATCGACGAAAAACTTCTTGTAGAACTTCTAGGTGTTTCTCATATGTAGGTGTACAAATAATCGTATCATCAAGATAAACGAAAACATAAGGTTCTAATTCCGGTCCCAAAACTCGGTCAATAAATCGTTGCCAACTTGCTGGTGCGTTAGCCAAACCGAACGGTAGTCGTTTAAACTGAAATAATCCCCTGTTGGGTACAGTAAAAGCGGTATATTGCTTAGAGGCCTCCGCCATTGGTATCTGCCAATATGCGGACTTAATGTCCAACGACGATATGTATTTTGCGTCACGTAAACGGTCTAAAATTGCTGAAACGTACGGTAACGGATATGCATCTCGCTCGGTAACTTTATTTACTTTTCGAAAATCCACGCAAAACCTATAACTCCCATCCTTCTTCTTTACTAGTAGTATCGGACTTGACCAAGCGCTATTAGATTTCTCAATCACATCCATCTTCAACATTTTTTCCAACTCGAGATCTATTTGTTGCTGAATAAACGGTGACACACGATAATATCGTTGCTTAATTGGTTCGCTATTGGTCTTAATATGGTGTTGAACTAAAGAGGTACATCCAATTTCTTTACCCTCGATAGACGTGAAATAATCGGTGACTAACTTGTCTAATCTCTGCAATTGATCGCTACTCAAATCTAATCGGGACTGTATTCCAGGCTCTCCATTCTCCAAAGCTTCAATTGTTTCTAAATTTTCAAATCTCCACTCGCCTTTACGTAAATCCGGTATGATGTTAGTTTGTTTCCAAAAGTCTACTCCCAAAATAAGATGATGCGGTATATCCGGTACGACAAGAACACTGATAATGACAACCTTTCCTTTAATTTCGATGGGTACAGTCGCGGTACCTATACTCTTAACTGACTGACCGTTTGCTACAACACACGTTGACGTAAATCGTTTATCTAATTTAACACCCAAATGACTTAATTTTTTCCAACCTTTTTCTCCTAATATGGTCTTCGTTGACCCACTATCCAACAAACCTAATAACTCTTGTCCGTAAATTTTGACATTCACAAATGGTCTTTCATCTGAATCTTTAGAATCAAAAACGTAATCCAAAACAACTTTAGTCTTTAAAAATTTCGCGTCATCCCTAGCTCTCAATGAATTATAATACACTGCCGACTTAACAAAAATTCTAGAAGACAATACGCGGCTCTTTATTGTCTCCGTAATCCGTTTCGAACACTTAGGACAATTCTTGACCGTAAAATCCTTCTTTCCACAACGATAACAATAACGATTCTTAATGGTATCCTTACAACTCGACGCTAGATGTCCGGTCTTCTGACAATTCCAACATGATCTTCCCTCAACTCTACTCGGCGTTATCTTTACTTCCTGGATCGGTACTTCCTTCTTGATCGTGACAACCGGTGGGTTTCTCCCACGTACGCTAAATCTACTTCTAGATCGGAGCGTTTCCGACTAGGCGGTACATAACTATTCATCGCTTGAACCCTTTCTTCGATAAGTCTTCCATACTTAATTAATTCGTTAATCGAGCTAACCTCCGTTAGACCTAATTGTGCCTGATAAGAAGGCGCGATATTTTTCCGCAAAATCCGTAATAGCTTATCCTCCGACAAAGTTTCGTTTAAACGCGAAAATAAAGTCCGCATAACCGCGATATAAATTCCTATAGTCTCGTCCGTACCTTGAGTACGACGCTTAATCTCATCTAATAATCTATCGTCATAATCTATTGGCTGGAATTGAATTTTCAACAATTCCACCAACTCACCCCAAGTCCTAACTTCCCTTCTAACGGAACGAACGTAAATCAAAGCGTTACCCGTAAATAAATCTAAACATTCCGAAAATAATTGTGCGTCATCAACTCTACGTGAAATCTGTAATTCTGAAATCCGTTCCAAAAAAGCACTTAACGATAAGGATTTAGTATCTCCCGAAAATGATAAATTCCATTTGCAAACTGGTGTACTTTTTACAACTACATTCCTAACAGGTGATGTACTTAAATTTAAATTACTAATCGGTACTGAAATATCTGTATTTGAATTTTGATCGTCATTATTCGAAACACTATTTCCAAAGGTGAACTTTTTGAAACTACTCGTTTATCCAAAATTTCGTATGTAGACTGAGTTACCGCAATTTCAACAAACAAACTTTCTTTAATCTTAACATCGATATCGGTTTTCGGAATTGAATTATTAACTCTACCTAACAAATATTTGAGCTTGGTTTCTATGGTCGTTAAAATTTTTGTGGACGGATTAATTTTGACTTCCTCTAATAATTTTCCTAATTCCAATTTCGTTTCCTCAATAGCACTCTTATCTGTTTCAAAATCGAAAGGATAATCGGGACGTGATGAAATTTTGCCACTACTTTCCTCACTCAAAATATTCCGTAACAATGCTCGTAACGCAGTTACCCCTAACGATAGATCACCACCTCTAACCGCTATCTCATATCTTACCTCACTAGGTGTAAGCCTATCTATATTAATTTTATAACCCATATTCAATCTTTCGATACGTATATAAAAAACTTAATTCAACAATAAAATAATCCTGAAGCGAAAATACTGAAATACTATCCTAAGATGTCGCCAAAAATAAAAATCTACGAAAAAACCACCCTAAAATGTCCCACGTTGAAGCGCCAACTTTACCTGTAACGGTATAAACGGGTGGTAGAACGGGATTACAGATAAATTGGCCCCTTTTTGCCTCGACTAGTCAGCGTATGGGTCGTGGATTGATGTTAATAATTTTGCACATCCAGAATAATAAATCGTACGTCAGTCAAAATAGGGAATGAAGTCAAAATCGTTTCGGTTAAGGGCGCCAGGATATTTGATAGACAAAAAATAAGGGTTGTCGTGCCAAAATTACGAGTACATAGCGTGTCTAAACATCCAAAAAACATGCGCTTACCTATTCGTAATCAATTCCAGGTGTGCTGGACAGCAATTCAGCAAACCACCTAAAATCGGGCTTAAAAAAAACACTACACGCTTGTCAAATAAAAGCGTGATAAACACTCAATAAATTTACGTTACTACACCTCAGTGTAAATAATGCATTAAATAATAATCAAAACAAAAAAAATCTATAAAATGAACTCTAAATGAATTAATACTCAACTAAAAAAAATCAAATAAAATACTAAATACTAAGAACGCTATAACTCAATAAAATCAAAAAAACTAACTTTGTTACGTTAAAACTAAATTACGGTAACTTGCAATAAAACTTTTATGTAACACAAAAGGGTTTCCATAGAAGTAAAACACATTTATAAAACAAAACAAAGCTATAATAAAGTAAAATAAGGATAAATATATAAAAAAAAATATAAACAGACGATAATGCGTATCAACAAAAAAAACAAATACTTAAAAGGCGACAGGATGTCTGATCAGAATCTGCTTACGCCGTACTAAATCGTTTAACCTAAATATAAATAAACCGTGGATAATATACCCACACTACAATAGGGTCAATTGCCCTTTACTAATAAAATCAAAATAAATAACAAAGGGTGAAGGCGGAGCGTCAAAACTATTAATTAATTACGCTAAATAAATTTAAAACAACTTACTTTAATAACAAAAAAAAATTACGACACCGCTTTCAGACCTTCATTGACACAAAAATATAACTCGAAACACACAAAATAATAAATCTTGAAATATTCAATAAAAAAACAATATTATTTTACCTTAAAGGTCTAGAATTACACCACTCCTGTGTTACAATATATGTGGAAGATAACCAGGTGGTCGGCTACAGCTATAACGGGAATGGAAACTCCCAGGTCCGGCAAAAGATGAAGATAAATGTTGACTGTTATTCTTTTATACACGAACAATTTCTTAAGTTAACTCGTTAAAATGTTACTGCATTAACCAAAACTTATTGTACAATAATAATGTGAGCGTTCAAAAATTGTTTGATAACTTTTAGCTTTTAATGTTCTTTTAAATAATTTTATTTTCCACTAAAACTCCTTAATAATTTGTTTAAATAACTAAATATATTTTAATATATTGCGATAGTTTCTTTATCTTTACACACGCTTTGTACGATAAATAGGTGGCACTGTAAGAACGATGATTTTAAGTAAAATCCGCAAAGGCGATATAAACCAAAGAGGCCAGAAGCACTATACAACACGACGATGTCCTCTAGGTAACTTGACGTAAAACCGAAATCGGCACTAAGTATAATCCTTTGGTGAATGAACAATTTTGATAAAATCCCTTTACAGGTTCTTCTTCAGAAGTAGTTAAACTACCCTTACTACACAAAAAAGTACGTTCGATAAACACCACAAGGTCCAAAATTTCAACGTTCTAAACCACCCCTTAAAGCGTAACCCTAAGCGGTACTACTACTACTCGAAAGCGTGAACAGTCTTAGAATGCCCCAAAGTATTCACAAAAATCCATCTTTGAATTTGCATCCCACTACTCATAAAAAAATCTTATCTAATATAATTCAACCAATTAAAAAACGGAAGGAGAAACCAAAGTACCCCCAATACTATAAATTCGTTTCCGTCCGTAAGGACTCGGTAAATTTTCAAAAACTACACGTCAGCATAAGTATCCCGTACAGCCTCTGTATGTTTACCTTAAAGTACGAACAATAAGGCCCACATGCAATCTCTATGAATCAAAACCAAAATACCTAATAATAAACTGGACAACTATACGTAAGCGTCTTTCTGTCGCTAACATGACGTCATACGCAGATAAACCTATACTATTTATTTAAATCACTTAATTTTCTATTATATTTTTCGGAAATCAAACGAAATAAACCTTATTTAAATTTATAAACTACTATTTGCAAATAAGCGTTAATCAATATTCAATAAACGAAAATAATACGGAAAAACAACCTAAATTTTCGGAATAATAATTTCATAAACAAAGAATCTAAAGCTCGCCATACACGTTAAACCCAAATTTACTATAAAACTTAATTTGACAACAAAAAAAAAAAATATTTATATACGGAATCTTAACTAAGTACATAGAACTACAAACAAAATTACCCAATACGTATACAGGGTGTTCAAAATACCCTGACAAAACTAAGTTGGAAATGCAACAAGCAGTCCAATATCTAACTACAGCCGTTCAAGACTGTATATGGCAAACTACACCACCAGCAGCAACAAACGACAACCCACTTGAATTATCCACAGAAATTCTAGAAAAATTAGCACACAAACGTAAACTCAGAAAACGAATTAAAAAACCTATTAAATCAAAATAAAAACGAAGAAATACAGCGCTACTTTAATGATTTACCACCGTGCGAAGCAACATAATATTCCCTATGGAAGGCTACAAAAAAAGGTTAACCGTTCACAACCGGAAAAGCCACCCCTCAAAACAGAGCAAGGAGGTTGGGCTAAAACTGATATTGAAAAAGTAGAATTATTTACGCGACCTCCATAAAACGTTTTTTTGTGCATTTCCAGCTACGGTCTCGAACCATGACGAAAACAAAATGTGCCGTACCAGCTGAAACTACGTCTAAAAAGCTCTCAGTCAAATAAGTATCTAATTGTATTAAATCAAAAATAATCCTCAAAAAAGTCTGGGTTCAGATTTAATAGCAGCTAAAATTCTTAAGAAGCTGCCATACATGGCAATAAAACTTTTAACAGTAATTTTCTACTTTAAGAGTGGGATACTTTCCCCAGCAATGGAAACTAGCAGAAGAAGTATCGTTATATAGACCCATAAGCTTACTGCCCATTATGTCAGAATTACTGGAAAAATTACTTATTCATAAATGAAAACCAATCATTTCTCGAGCGCCAGTTAATACCCAACCACCAGTTTGGTTTTAGGCATCATCATTCAACTACAGAACAAGTACATCGTATCATTTAAAATATTAATCAAGCCCCCGAAAGAGTCTGATAAAGTGTGCCATCTAGGTCTACTTTACAAATTAAGAAAAGCTTTGTACCTTAACTCTTTCCTTACGTTAAAATTCTACCTTGAAGGCTGTTACTTCCTAGTGAAATACCGGAGCGAACAAACACTCCTCTACAAAATCCTTTCTGGAGTTCCAAAAAGCAGTAATCTTGGACCGCTATTATACCTTATATACACGGCTAACCTACCAATAAGTCATGACAAGCTGGCAGCAACTTTTGCTGATGACAGTGTCATTTTAGCTTCCCAAATTCTCCCGAACTATCTTTACAAGATTGAATCATGGCTAAGTAAATGGCGTATTAAAGACAATGAACTTAAATCCATGCACGTCGCCTTCACCAATCTTGAAGGAACCTGTCCATCAGTTAAACTAACCAACCTTCTACTACCCCATAAGGAAGAGGTTCGATACCTGGGAATGCATCTAGACCGAAGTTTCACATTGCGAGCACATATTTTCACTAAAGAAAGCAATCGGGTTTTCAACTTAGAAAGATGTGCAGGGTAATTCGCAGGCGCTCAAAACTATCCACTGAAATAAACGGCTGATCTCTAAAGCGATAAAGACCTACGGCTTGCAGGTATGGGGTACTGCTTCGTTGTCGAGTATTGAAATCATCGAGAGGTTCCAGTCAAATGTTTTATGAATGATTGTTGATGCATCATGGTTTGTTTCTAACGACTTCATCGCACGTGATCTCCAGACGAAATCAGTGAAATGTGAGATGAAGCATTATAGTGTCAAATATAATACAAGACTAAGTGTACCTCCAAACAAGCTTGCTTGGGATCTTGCGCAATCAGCTATTGGTTGACGTAGTCTCAAGCCCTGTATTTCTAATGATCTAGTTACTAGATTTTAAGAATTATATGTATATTAATGTTTTCGTGTTATCCCAATACTCAACTGATTAGACGATTCATGTACTAATTGTAAATTAGGAGGGTTACACTGGAAAACATCAGACATGTCTTAGTTTTCTTGTAAACACATTATTTGTTTATTATAAATATTATTGGGTTGATTTAAATAAATCGGTTCATTCTCAAACCATTGATAAATGAAAAAGATAGATGGGTGTCCGTGATTATAATTTATACTGTTAAATTTTTCGCCGGTAAAAGTATTAGAGGGAAAAATAATAAGTCACACGAGCAATAAAATGGAAATTTTTTTAAATTAATTGAAACAATTGCACAATTTAATGATACTATGTCAGATTACATCTCTAGAATTAACAGAAATCCACAAATATGCCTCACTAACTTAGTGTTAATATTCCAAATGAACTTATTTCCATTTTAGGATACGAAATAATAAACCTGCTGAAAGGTAGTAAACATTGTTCCATTATTTTACAATCCATGCCTGTTAGAAGTCACTAGGACCAACTTACCGTTATTGTAAGATTTGTTCTGTTAAGTAATGAATTAAAACAAATTGAAATTCGGGAGGATTTTTAGGATCCATTTCAATATCTGATTCAATAGGACAGGGTATAACTAACAGATTTTTTGAAGACTCACGTTTGTTTAGATGATCTAAGGGGGCAGTGTTACGATAGTGATGCAAACATGAAGGGTCGCAATAATGGAGTGTGAAAAAATTCTTCATTTAAACCCTAGAGCTTTTTATGCGCCTTTTGTATCACACAGTAGTAATAATAGTAGTACACGGGCACGATCCCCTCCACTTTTTTACGCCATAAGCCACTTTTTATATATGCCCACGTGGGGATCGTATTTTTTTCACCTGAGAATAAAAAGATGTTATTTAATCTGTTATTAATACTTATTAGGGTTATTCTTATCAAAGGAGATTGCATCATTATTATTGTACTTCTTTTAATTCCTATCTACAGATTGTGGCCTTTTCACCTATACGAAAAATTTATTTATACATTGGGGGTTGTATTCTAATAAGGGGTCCTAGTCTTGTAAGACGGGAATCTGTTCGCGGGTTTCGCCCCTGTCATAAAAATATGTTATTTAATCTGTTATTAATTAATTTCTATCTGAGGTTTAAATATCATTCTGATCTAGATAACTGTTTTACAGTGTGTTTTCGTAATAGGGTTTTTTAACCAAAGGAGACTGCATAATTAAAATTATTATTACATTTCTTCAAGATCTATTTTATTTTTCAATATCTGGGTAACAACCTTGAAATTGTAAACTTCAACATTGTATACATAAATGAGTAATTAAGTTTCATGCATTTTATGACGTTATTGTAGTCAATAATGATTTTACTTGATTTAGTACGTTCATTGTGTACTCCCTTTACTGGTGCTATCAATTAAAGTAAAATGTTGAAAGTCGACTGCTAAATTATATGCTCAAGGTTTAAGTGGAAAATAAAATTGCATTAATACGTTAGTTAATTAGTTAATATTAATTAAAAGTAAGTATTGAAGGTCGACTGTTAAAATTATGTGTACAAGGTCTCAGCAGAAAGTAAATGCATTAAATGGTTACACATATGCTTTATAGATTGTTTTTTACATTTCGTTTTGAGCTTCTTTTAATGGCGTAAAGAATTGTTTTGCTTTTAATAATTGTCTGTTTTGTTTTAGTATTAATAGTGATTAATTGGGAATTCTCTTTATACCTCACTGATAAGTAAGTGTGTGTTAGTTTAGGGATGACGTTTTAGAATCAATTGCATTACTGATAACACACAGATCAAATTACATAAAATTGATTATTGATATTGAATATCATACTTTCTTTAAAAACAGTAAAATATATTCATGACCATAAAGCTTATAATTCAGGTTAACTACTCTTTATTTATATAGATACAGTAAATTATCGAAAACACCCTCAATTGTAGGTAATATTAGTGCGAAGACATTTTCAGCAGTCAAGATATGAAGATCCAGATAGGTTAATTACGCTACCCTTAACTTTGAACATAAGGGGAAGTGCACCTCCTTATGTTCAAAATTAAGGGTAGCGTAACTTAACCTATCTGATCTTCATAGAGAACATCACTACCAGCATCAACTTCATCTTCATCTTGAGCGATTATATTATAATAGCTTATTAACAAGTAAAAACAGCTAATACCCCTGATACTGCTTCATATAGGTAAAATTTTGCGACGCGAGGCTTTCGGCGAAGACTGTTTCGGCGACCCCCACTCCAATCCTCCCGGAACATAACCAAGATTGTAAGACAGGTGTAGGTCGGGGCAACTTGTTCTCAGATCTTCGCCCATTGTTGTGATCGGAACACGTTTGTGGGCCTTCGTGTATTGTTGTGGTACCCTTGGCGGAAGATTTGAATTTGTATTATAATAATGGGCCTAATGCTAACTTGTAAGACAGGTTTAGGGTTGCGCAACTTGTTCCACGAACATGTTCCGATCACAACAAGGGGCGAAGACCTGAGAACAAGTTGCGAGGCCCTATACCTGTCTTACTGTTGTTAAAGAAAGTATGATATTCCATATCAATAATCATTTTTATGTAATTTAATCTGAGTGTTAAAAGTAATGCAATTGATTTTAAAACGTGTTAAACGGTATAAAGATGATTCCCAATTAATCATTATTAATACTAAAACAAGACAGTCAATTATTAAAATCCAAAACAATTTTTTACGCCATCAAAAGAAGCTCAAAACGAAATGTAAAAACAATCTATAAATCATATGTGTAACCATTTAATGTATTTACTTTCCGCTTAGACCTTGTACACATAATTTTAACAGTCGACCTTCAATACTTACTTTTAATTAATATGTGTATTATCTAACGTATTAGTGCAATTTTATTTTCCGCTTAAACCTTGAGCATATAATTTAGCAGTCGACCTTCAATATTTTACTTTAATTGGAATACACAATGAAGCGTAAAACAGACTATAATGCATATGTGTAACCGTTTAATGCATTTTATTTCTGCTTAGATCTTGTACACATAATGTAACGTTCTCAAGGTGAAAATAGTTTAAAAAATGGCAACTTAATTACTCATTTATATGTATAAGGTTGAAGTTTACAATTTCGAGGTTGTTATCCAGATATTGAAAAATAAAATAGATCTTAAAGAAATGTAATAATAATTTTAATTATACAGTCTGCTTTATTATTATTCATTAAGCGGTATTCATAATACTATGTGCTAGAGAGCCTTCACAGAATACTTATTCACGGGCCAGAAATTATAAAGTCTGTGCCTCTTCCTATAGGCATGTATTCAGAGGAAGCTGTTGAATCTAGGAACAAAGACTTTCGGAAATATCGGGAATCATACTCCAGAAAATTTTCAAGGGAGGAAACAATGAAAAATGTATTTTGTGGGCTACTGCTTTCGTCTGACCCTATCATATCATCATTATCCAATTGTGTAGGTGCTCGCTCAAATAAGCAACCCTTAAACAAAGAAATTTTAAAATTGCTTAAAGAGCCTCACTTGTCAAATGAAATGCATGAAAATGAAAACATTAGTGATTCCGGAATGTCTGATCAATAATTGTGCAATAGGATATGTTTTTTAGTTTAAGTATAATTATTACCTAGTTAGGTAGCGTTGCGTTTTTTTTAGATACATTTTGGTATATTAAAAATATGCAATTATATTTATTAATTTAAATAAAAATAAAACGCCCTGTTTATTAAATCTAATTAAAAATAAAATGGATATAGGTTTACGAATAAATTTAAAAACTCTTATTTACGTCTAACAACTAAAAACATTTAAGCTGATTACTTAAATTAATATACTTAATAATAATACTGAATTATTTATAACACTCTGTATGTAGGCAAGACCCGAAGTAGTACAACTGAAATAATTTGTTAACTAACGTGTCTAAAGCTATTTACACAACTTAAGCAGTTAAAAACCAAATGTTTTTATATTTGTATTTATTACCGCCTAATTTATCATAAATGACCTCTGTGTCGCATCAAAAAATAGGATCGGTAGAAGTCTGAATGAAGAAAATGTTACCAACATATTGGCGTCTGTTAAAGCTGGACCCCATTTAAGTATTCGGGAAATTGCAAGAGATCTAGGATTAAATTATTTTTTGGTGCAAAGAATATTAAAAGATTATAAAATGCATCCATATTATATTGTTTTACAGCAGAAGTTAAAAGAGACAGATTTAGATTGACTGTAACAACCCATTTTGAGTTGTACTAAAATATACCGTAATTTAAGGTCTTCCGTTCATTCAGTTGTGAATATAAGAAAAATTTTATTAATTAATGATTTGTAAATATGTGGTAGGCAACTTAATTATGTTTCTGCTCAAATACGTTTGCGCAATACGTCATCGTTGACTTAATTCCTTGCGCAAATCTCTTCGCGCACGACTACTTCATCTAACTTCCAAGGCATCCATTTTTTCACTTCCTGATGAAAGTGGTGTTAGGAAGCTTTTTTTTGGTTTTCCACCTAAATTTAGTGAAAGTCCCATTGATTTGATGGTAACATATTTTAACGCATTATACTAAAAATTAAAACATTTGCTCTTATCAGGCACTTTTATTTTAGTTTACTTTTATTTTATTTTTACACTTTTAATTTCACCGCTTTTGATTGCACTATTAATTCTACTGTTACGTACGCTTTCATTTTATGATTGCGTTGTGCTTTTAATACAGAATTTAAAGTTTGATTATATTTATTATATGAACGTTCGAGAAAATACAATAAATATTGGTTTATTCAATTTCAAGAAGATAAAATTTACAGGAAATAAAATTCCAGTTTGGGTGTGGCGTACAACGTAAAGCATTATTTCAAGATATTACGCAATATTGTGGCAAGGATGACATACCTCAGTTGAAATTTCCGTAATCGTTTAGATACCAGAGGTTATTACAAAATTTGTGTACAAGATTTTACGAACAGGTATTTGATATTTAATGATTTTTTAGAATTTAAGCCTAGAATTTTAAGATATATTTTATTTAATCCTATCATTTTAACTGTTTAATAAACATAGTTGTATATTTTTTATTATTTTACATTTTGATAAAAATTTTTATTGTTAACAATCTCGGTTTAGTTATTCCGAGCATTATTAAAAATAACTTGGCGTCCGAGATCATTTTGTTAGTGTTACATTGCAATTTTTTATATTGATGTTCAGTGGTAATCAAGCAAATCAAAAGACTGGCCCTATATTAATTTACCGACTGGGACAAAGGCATTATTTGTGGTGAATGGTTAGTGTCTCCAGTTAGTTATAACTATTTGTTTTTGGAGAATTTATTTAACACTTATTTATTTATTATTAAATTTATTATACTATTTACACCACTTATTTATACGACGACTGTACCGTTGCAACTGGTTAAAAGAAATATTGAACTGTTGAACGATGATCCAGAGTTTCTATCTAAAATACTATGGACGGGTGAGGCTACGTTTTCCAATAATAGTAAATTCAATTTGCACAAGTGCCACTACTGGTCAAAAACCAACCCTCACTGGTAAAGGGAAGTCAATTAGCAAAATCGTTGGAGTCTAAACGTATGGTATGGTATTCTAATTGGAAAGATTATTTATAGGACCTTTTTTCCTTGACATTAAACATTAAATGGAGAAAGGTACTCAGATTTTACCTTGTTCATTTTGCAGCAGCTGTCAGGGTTTATTTAGATACTGTATTTTCAGATAAGTGGATTGGACGTGGGGGTATTTTCCATGGCCGGCAAGGTGGCCAAACCGTACGGTTTTTAGATTTTTACTTATGGGGAGAACCAAATATTTAGTTGTTAAAACACGTTCAACTACACGCGAGGATGTAAAATATAGGATTCGGGAAGCAGTTCGAAGTATTTCCCTTGCTGAAATTGAGACCAGTGTTAATTCCACTATAGAAAGACTGAATTTGTGCATAGCAAATGATGGTATTTAGAATAATTAGGTAGTAGGTGCGTTTTGTAAACTTCTGTTATGTGTAGCTTCCTTGGTCTTGTTTCATTATTTATATTAATGAACATCTTCGTGATGCGTTTTTACTTGTTATTTTATTCTCAAAATAATTTTAGCCAACAATCATCAGCACTCATCAAGAAATGACAAGAGATACCAGTACGCGGTTTTGACAGGTCATTATGTCATCTTATTTGCCTTTTTGTAAGCTGGTTAGAGTTATAGCATTTAATTTGAAATTTCTCAGAAAAAATCATAAATAGAGTGTTACATACCGCCCTCTAGTTGCCTATTAAAAAAATTAAAGGTGTTAAAGTTATTTGTTTCTGGAATCTACCTTTAATTCTCTTTGCATGGAGTCTACGTTTGTGAAAATCGATTCAGGTATATGGAAGTTACAGTCTTTTTATGTCAACGAAAGCACACTTTCCCCACCACTTCAGAATAGGTGATACAGACAAATGCCTTCAACAAAAGTTTTAAAATATGGACAGTAGTTTCTAAAATTGATATTTTTTACCAACCTAAATTAGGGAATGTTTTGTGAAAAATGCAATTATATTTTGTGACATATTCCGCCACCTAACGGAAAACCATGGACTCAAAAATATTTTAAATCATTCTTTTAGCGCCCATTTTGTTATAAGAATCTTTTCCCCAAATTCTAGGACATACGGTTTCTGAGATACGGCCTATCGCCACCCATAATGAATCACCAGTATGTGTTGATTGGAAGGTAAAAAAGTGAGTTTGTGCTAAGCCTTGAGAAAAATTTATTGTAAATCACTCAGTTTATGTAGAAAAAATATTTTATTCACGATTAGTTTGTAACATACCCTTTTTCTAACCCTTTAAAGGTTGAAAAGTAAATGATTCTACGGGTTCACTTTAAGCGGTCAGTAATAACGAAAGAGGAGACAGTAATGAGATGAAGCGGTCGGTAATGGACGACTTTACAACCTGTGGGGGAACTACTATCGACTTAAACTATCCATGTCAAATTGATCACTTGCCAATTTTAATAAAGGGTATGCAACCATTTTTTCTCACGTGCGTAGATGGTGAGTGAACGCAAGCAATAGGTGGAAACGAACAACACGTTTTCTTGAATAAGCATATTTAATAAGTGAATTATTGATAACAATAACGACACATCCAATAGACAAATAGTAACCATAACATTTACGACTTCTCATTAAAGTAAAAATTAACAGTGGCATCGTCACGACCTTGAATATTATACGAGAAACCGTGGTGGATGTGTTCAAATTTTTTTGGTGTGAACTGTATAATGTTGCTTGTTCTTTAATTGTGAATAAAATCGTATACAATCTTCGGCAAAAGTACCATTCCCCTATCTCGAGAATTAGTTCACCTCGAGGCTTCGCCTCTGGGTGAACTATACTTCTCTCGACAGGAATGGAATACTTTCCGCCTCGGTATGTAATATACTATAACATAATCGCTTACCGTTTTTCTCATAAATGAAGGATGGGACGGTCGATTAGGTTCTTGCCTGCTATCTTGCTTCTACGTTTGTTTACTTGCATGGTTTTGTGCACGTGCGTGAACGTACGTAAGCGTAAGTGCGCTCGTAAACTTGCATGCATCGAACAGAGTCATCTGCTCTACACATTTAGCATACATCCAAATTTCGATGCTGTGTAAAGTCATGACGGGAACCGTACTCAGAACTAATTCTTTTTGTGTTTATCATTTGCTAGTTGCTACTATCAGTTTGTAAATTTTTCTCTATTTAAGCTGATTATGAAAAATGATTTTTTATTTTAATAAAAAATACATAAAGTTCGGGTAAAGCGAAAAGCGTTGCACGTCACCGGTATGATAAGATGTCAACAGCGTTGTCGTATGGATTATGTTATTTTAGATTATGGTTCTTTACAGTCCCTTTAGGATAAGCGTAATTGCTTTCTTAGTTTATTTGTGTGATTATGGGATTAATCCATTTACACATATCAAAGTTACAGAATAAAATATTAAATAGTAACTCCTAAATTAATTTTAGCTTACTTAAAATTGTGCTCACAAAATGCATCCAAGGAATAAAAAGGTTGAGCAGTTAAAAGCTTCTTAATTGTTTGTTTAATCTGAAATTATCGTTATGTGAATAACAAATACAGTTACCACGAAGGGACTAAACGTATCAGTGGAAAGTATTCGTGTGCGTTTGTAACATGTTAAGCCCCACCTGCCCACGTACTAATGGACATCTTAATTTTCAAAGAGGTTGCAGAGACTACCGGTGGCCATGATCGATTTTGGTTGTTACGTGACCCCCGGTGGTCACACTATTTGATTTAGTCCGAGAATGACTGTCGGTGCGTACATGGCGTTAACGTGTTAAATATGTAAAAATAAAATAGAGCAATTATTTATTTATTTGTTAATTATTTACCAGACAACTCCAATTTATAAAAAAAGTAAATTTAACATTTCCGACTTATAACAACTATAAATAGGTATCATTTTAACACACTGTACAACTAATAAAACAAGTTAGGTACAATTCACAGTAAGTTCCTTAAATGACTATTAGAATGACCAGCCGATGAAAAGAAATAATTCACACGATGTTCAATTACTTAATCACTAATATCTTCATAATCGCTATCTGATTCATTTTGATTTATACGAATTATTATAGGTGCAATATGACCATGATCGAACCTTATTCGACGATCTCACCATTGCTGAACAAGACCTTCAGTATGTTGGATCGAGTTGTCCCACATTTCTGGTGTGACTTGCGCTAATGCTTCTTGCCACATATTTAAGCAATTTTCAACTGATTTTCCATCTCTACCTATGTGTTTATTATAATATGATTTTGTAATTCCCCATATATGTTCAATAGGGTTAAACATGCAATGATAGGGAGGAAGTCAAAGTACTCTATGACCATACTTTTACGCCAGCTGATCCGAAACAAATAGTTTTGGTGGTTTGTTTCTACAATTGTACATAAAGTGATTTAATAATATTATAATACTTTATCCGTACTCGGCAACTACTTGTAATAATTCTGTTTAAAAAAAAATGGAATTTTTTGTTCCTTCAACCTATCTTGAATAGCACCTTTTGTCCACGAACTGTTCGGTATTTTGATAACTACAGTGCTATGATATGATGCTCTGTTCCATTACAATAAAAGATGGTTGACTTAAATTCTGTAACAGCTGGTTCTCAAACCACTGTAAAAAATTCCTTTCGTACATTTCCCCGTGATAATCGGAATTTTGTGTTTTTGAATTAAATATCAATTCCGCATCAGGTATAAAGCCATTTTTATTTCCAGCATGAAGAGCGATATATCTAATGACAAAAATTATAATAAAATATACCATGAACATTATTTCGAACCAACCTTTTGCCATCTACTTTTGTACTTTTAACCGTTTTTAAATTCTCACCTTGCCAAGAATGACAAACAGTGCCATTTTGGAATATCCAGGTTTCGTCTAGAAAAACAAATTCGTATAACCCTTCGTGTTTCAAACGATTGTACAATTTGAGGAAACGTATTCGTTTTAAAACTATATCGGGTAGCTCCATTAAACCTCTTCGAGGATCATTTTCTTTCCATTGAAAACCTATGTTTCATAAGACAGTATGTAAAGACCTTCGACATCCTTCAAAAAGTTGGTCGTTTTTTAATTTCTCCCATAAAATTTGTAACGGTAATATGTTCGCCTACAAAACAAAAATTCATTGGCTACAATGTCAATAAATTGATATCCACTTACGATTCTCATACATTCTGTAAATCAAATTTCGAATCGCACCCTGGCAGAAGTTTTCAACATTGGTGGTGGGTTTCGGGTGCACACGAGATCTAGCGACTGGTTGAACTACTTCATGTTTTTTAAGAGACTGCGATATTCTACTAACAGTAGCAATATTGACGTTTAAAACTACAGCTACCCTCTACAACAAGACTACGATTAGATTAACTACACACATTATAAAACAATACATTACCTTTCTTACAGAAGTCATTGGAATAAAAGGGCCCCCTTCATCCCGTTCTTTTTCAAAGAAATCTATTAACGAACCAAATAGTTCTCTTCCACGAATGCCTAAATGGTTGGGACACATATTAGGCGAGGTCACACAACGGAAAATAACACAAATTTGTTCTGAAAAGAACAGTTTCACGAAAACGAAATAGAATGAAATACCAAAAACTAACAAACACAATAATAAATGACAATTAAATGACAGATGTCTTGGTTGGAACATTGTAATTTTATTTATGACACTGCCAACGTGTAGAATTATTTTACCCTATAATATTACCTTCAATGACAATCCTATTAGTATTACATTGTTACTGATTTTACGTCACATGTCACGTGCAACGCTTTTAGGATTGCCAGGACTTTAGGTAGAATCTGTTCAAGTACATAATTAATTATACATAATTGTGAAAACATTAATTCTCTTTATTACCGCTGCCTTATTTAATCCATCAGTGTGTGAGACTGTCATGAATTCCCTCACACGCTCCCAATTCATTTAAATACATAACATACATTTACGGTGGTTAGTTACACCTGATACATGGCAACATGATTCAAATTGATGATTTTAAACTGTTAGTGGAAATGTTCCGTCAGATATGCAATCAAAATAAACAAATATTATTAAATGCATATTTGCGTATGGTCGAAGCAAAAGTTACGAAACATTATCTAATCAGTTCAATTTTGAAACTAAGCTTTTCTCAGTATCACTGATATTCGTTTTTCATTATGAGTAAAATGACTCACATTTGTAAAATGCAGACAGATCTAAATATATAGTGTGAAATTGCATTACGTAGGAAACCCTTTGAATGTTAAAACGTGGAAATAAATATGTATGTTTTACGTGTGTTCTCTGTAACGTTTTCCCCGTGCCCATTCATGTAAATGATTTCATTACTGTAATAAACTTCATTGGACAACAGACAGTTAACAATATATCCCACTATTGATTATACCTACAAAATGGAAACTGAAATATTCTGCGGTAAAACTGAAAGGTGAGCCCTTATGAACTACATGTACAATTAGGAAAATATCTGGTGTGGAACACCACACGATCTTACAACCTACAAAATGGAGATTAAAAGAAATGAAATAATTTAAATAACATTTTTTTAGGATAACTATGCAACATCTTTTATATGAAGCTCATTACAACTTCGTTTTAAGACGAAGTTAATATATTTATTTTGAGTACACGTAACTAATACGTATCCTTTTAATACGTTTTTAACGAAATATGGAAATACGTATAAAAGTTTGACCACCAAGTGTATAAGCACACAACATGCTATAAAAACAGATGTGTGTATAAGAGTGTGTTAAAAAGCGCGGTCTGTACATACACACACTGAACCAAAATTCCGACAGCAAACGGTCTTACGGGGACTATGCACAACATATATATATATATATATATATATATATATATATATATATATATATATATATATATATATATGATCGTTATGAGAACTTATTTATGGGGAATAAAACTTGTCAGGACTGCCCTATCTCCACACACGCACACGCACACACACACACACACACGCACACACACACACGCACACACACGCACACGCATACGCAAACGCACACGCACACGCACACGCACACGCACACGCACACGAACACGAACACGAACACCACGCACACGCACGCACACGCACACCACGACACGCACACGCACACGCACACGCACACACACGCACACGCACACGACACGCACACGCACACGCACAGCACACGCGCACACGACACGACACGCACACGCACAGCACACGCACACGCACACCACACACACACACGCACAACACCACACGCACACGCACACGCACACACACACGCTCACGCACATCCACACCATACACCCACATCACACCTAACACCTCACTCACACCAACACCCAAACCCACACCCACACCGACACCGACACCCACACACCCACACCCACACCAACACCAACATACACACATATACAGAGTGGACCAAAAGTTTGAGGAAGCCCAATTATCTCGTAAACTGCTAGTCAGAATTATACAACATTTGGGATAAGCCCATTTTCGGATACGGAGATTCCTGATTTGACATTTTCAATGTTGCCAAATTTGCCGTTTCTCACTTTGGCTTTTTTAAATACATCACCCTGTATATGGGGTCATTGGTGGAATCTCCTCTTCAATAAGAGTTCAACCATACGTAACACTTATGATTTTATGTAGTCTAAAAGGTCTTAAATACATAAAACAGTGCAAAATATGTAGATTTGAAGAAATTTAAATGCAGCGATTTTGACATTTGTTCACCATTTCATTGTTAAATAAAACTGACGGTAGTTTGATGTGCTTCAAAAGTTCTGCAAAGTAAATTGTTTCTCTAAAGTGGATGTTAATGAAAAAGAACGAATTACTATTCTAATGATGAGAGAGTACGGCTACAGAAAAAGGTCTTATAGTGAAGGAGCCAATTTGTTCAACGATACTTTCCCAAACCGTTCTCCTATCCATAAGGCAACGGTACAAGAAACAGTAAAGCGCTTTAAGGACTCTGGAGGAGTAAAAGATAGATACCAATCAGGTAGACCAAAAACAGTTATAAATGACGACTTTAGATATAATGCAGAGTTTCGTTAAAGATCCACATACATCCTCACGCAGGGTTGCACAATTACATGAAATGTGTCATTCTTCAGTCTTGCGTGTATTATATAAGAATAAATTTTAACCATACAAAATTCATTTATTGCAAGAAATAAGTGAAGATGACTTCGACCGTAGATTAGAGTTTACTGAGGTAATGATAGATAAAATTGAAAAGTACGGATATTTCGTTAACAATACATTTTTCCGACGAAGCAACCTTTACACTGTGCGGGATTGTAATTCGACATAATTTAAGGTACTGGAATGATGTAAATCCACACTGGATGCGTGAAAAGCATACTCTAAGACCACAAAAATGAAATGTACTGTTAGGTATAGCGGGTACTCTGTTAATTGGGCCGTCCTTTATCGAAGGAAATTTAACGTCAGGTAAGTACGAAATGCTGCTTAGAAATGAAATTGTCCCTACACAAAGAAACTTGTTTGGAGCTAATTTTAATCAGATATAGATTCAGAAAGATGGAACTCCAGCTGATTTTGGTGTAAATGTTTGGCATTATTTAGATGAGATATTTATCGGACAATGGATTGGTAGATGAGGTAGTATTGGATGGCATCCACGTACACGTGATTTCAATCCTAAAGATTATTTTTATTGGGGTACTTGAAAAATTCAGTTTACAAAACTAAACCATCAAGTATTGCAGAGCTAAGGTAACGAATTATTGATGAATCTCCATTAATTTATAGTCAATCATGGAAAAATGTGATAGACGCATTCTACCATCAATTAAGGAGCTATCAACTCATAGAATAGTTTGTATTAAAAAATTTATTGAGACAATTAGGAGTTGCCAGACTGTATTTAATACCTTCTAGACTGCATAAAATCATAAGTGTTACATATGGTTGAACTCGTATTGAAGAGATTCCAATAATGACTGCATATACAGGGTGATGTATTTAGAAAACCAAAGTGACTAATAATATCAGAGAAACAGCAAATCGGGCAACATTGCAACTGTCAATTCTGGAATCTCCGTATCCAAAAATAGGCTTATCCCAAATTTTGTACAATTCGAACTAACAATTTACGAGATAATTGGGCGTTTTCAGACTCTTTCTCGTTCTGTCTCGACAATGGTAAGACCTAGAGGTTTGGGTAAAAATCCTTATAAGTAAATCAAGTAAGAGAAATGGCTGCAAATTATTTTCGTTCGTAACTCGATCGATGGGGGCGTAATTGCTACGAAGAAACATAAAATTCATGCTATCTCGGAAAATTTTGTGATGAGCTATAACTTTGAAAATATCATTTGAGAGCATCATTTTGCTTTGCGACATTATTCCGTATCTATCCTCGAATTCAACGGATTCGAATATTCTTAGTCTCGTTTGAAAGAGCAATTTATTGTTTTAGGGTTATGTTGGATCGTTTAGTTTTGAACAAATAAACTAGAGGGCGTTCTCTGCAGTGATTACATTTTTTTTGTGATTTTTGGAAAAAAACTAAATAGAATGGTGCTATTTATTTGACAGACCGTTACGCGGTTTAAAATTACCTGAATTACCTTCTTGTGAATTTTTCGAATAAAAAGCGTTTTAGTTTTATTCCATAGTTTTTTCGTCAAGTAACCCTTGAAAACCATATTTTTGTGAACATTAGCTATACTCAATACATTAAATTAAGTAAAATTTACAATAAATGTTCGTACAGGTTACCGTCACTTTATAAACATAAATACTTCTTACTGTTGAGTCAAAAATACATGATAGCATAATTATCTGAAGTAATTGTGTTAAATGAAACCATACTGAGTCTTAATAATTGATCTTTAAAAATATTTGAGAATATATTTCATTTTTTATGGAACCCCAAAAAGAAAAGCATATAGGTCTTAAGTCATGGGATATTGCTGGCTAAGATGCGCTGGACGAGTGCCAATCTATCTTTCTGGAAATTGATTAGACAAGTAATCACGAACAATTGCTGCACTATGAATTGGAGCACCATCTTGTTGGAACCAGCAGTTGTGATTAACTGCTAGCGGTAAGTAATCTCTTGGCAATTCAATGTCCCTCTATCCATCCTCCTAAGTGTTCTTGAGTGCTTTAGCACGATAGGTCAAATTTAGCCTGTTCAGGTCCACGATTTAAAAAAATCTACATTATTTTACAGTAAATTTTAGTAGCGTTGGGATGTGAGTGATTTAATGTAAAAAAATGGTCCTATTCGCCTCCTATCAAAAATTCTTACCCGCATGTTCAAAACAAACGATGTTGGTATCTAGAACATCTGTTTAAAAATAAATTCTTTTCTGTCCAATAGTGCGTATTGTGCTTATTGAGAATACCGTTATTACCTACTACACATCTGACCTATTATTTTTCATATGGACTTGAGACATTCTTGTATAGCGCTCACAAAAATTTCTACGTTTTGCGTCGTCACCTGGCCTGACTCCCAGGCCAACTCTGAATTTCTAAGAGTTCCATTTTTATTTCGTCAATTCTTTCTCCATTTTGGTACACTGATATTGGGTTCAGTGTCTATCACGGAAGTTTCAGGGTTTTCTGCTTGCAAAACACTGATTTTCATTTACAATATTGGAACGTTTTTACGACTTATTTCAGGCTTCTTGAAAAAACCTCACTCTTTCATATTAGTTACTCTTACTAGTCTTCTAAGAGTAGATTTTCCAGGTCGTTTTCTTTCTGGGTACTAGGGCAGTAATACAGTTTTGACGGCACAAAATGTACCATTGCAACATATCATGTCTTTCTTTATTTGAATAGCTGTCAACGTCCATACTTAATAAAAGAAAATAAAATACCAAAAAGGAAACTGAACAAAAAATTTGTAAAAATGTACACTTTTAACAATTGGAATTAATTCATGCCTCTGAATGCGAAAACTGTTTTGTAGGCATTGTTTTCAAAGGTTACTTGATCATGAGGCAATTGTTATGGATTCAACTGTAAAATGGAGGTTATTAAAGTTTGGAAATTATGGTAATCTGTTTTAACATTTATTATAAATTTTACATAATTTTGTTTTGGAGTATTATTTATAACTAATTGTATTACAAAAAATACTGTTTTGAATGGCTACTTGATGAATAAAATATGGATACCAATAACATGGCTTTTTTTTTGTAAAACTTACAGATAACATATGATGTGCTACATGGACGAACTTGTAACAAAAAATGCTACAAGAAAATGCTATCAAAATTTTTTTCACCTCTAAAATAACAAAGTTGATGATGGTTGCTCAGAAACGAAACGTCGCACAAAATTTTAGTTAACGTCGTCTAATAGATCATAAAAAGTGGCAATAAAAAAGTGCTTTCCGTATCTCCTATAATAAGGCCAGAGAACAAGAGATTAGAAATAGTCAATATTCAGTTTTTTTCAAATATCTTTAAAATTATTAAATGCATTTGTAATTCGTAAACGCTATAAAAGTAACCTCAACATTGGCTAGCTTTTGTCTCGTTTTAATCGTGTATATATATATATATATATATATATATATATATATATATATATATGTTGCAAGGTCATTAACAAGCAAATCTAAAAAAAACATGAAATCATTTGAGAGCCACATACTGCGCAAGGATATAAATATCTTGTGTGGAACACATGACCTTCCAACCTACAAAGTGGAAATTGTAATAAATCAAATAATTTTAATAATAATTTTTTAGTATAATGATTTTTTTAATAAGTTCATAAGGAAAGTAGGCAACACTGTGAGAGCAAAAACAATAATCTATGTGAAATGGACGTTTAAAATTTTATGCCAGGTAAAGCTAATAGACATGTAGACGCTAACTTGAAAAAAAAATCTCAAAGCCGCCTGATAACGCAATTTAAGCATTTTCAATCTTATTTAATTAAGTTTTAATACATTCCGGTTTCGTATTAAAATACATTATGAACAAAGGGTATGTGAAATTAAATTACCTTTAAAACGCCTTCACATTTTCTTATAAAATTAATCGTTATTAGATATTCAAGAAACTTGAACAAGTACTTAAATTTCACCTTAAGAATTTTTACTGCCAAATTAGCTTCGTATCAAAAAATTGCCTAGGGCATAATTAATCAATATGTTTCAGATACATATCCAGGTATTCTTAAATCTTTCAAATTATATATATATATATATATATATATATATATATATATATATATATATATATATATTCAATTGCAATCAGCTCAACACTGAAAACTCAGTCAGTTTTTGGACAGGAAAATGGAAGAATAGACAGACTACCAGTGGACTACCATACATAGAAAAATTCTGGGAATAAAGTTTTCTGGGAATCAAAGGACTGACGCAGAGTGGGTAAAGGTTTCCACTTTAGAAAGATGGAAAAGAGGTATACCATACTTATCAATGATTACCAAAAGAATAATTATAAAACAGTGTTAGCAAATTGTTCCTCTAAGTAGAGAACAACCTGGCTAACTTCAATAATTATTTATAAACTTTATGTAGTCCGGGAAATATTGGATACAAGAAAAAGATCGAGGTCTACTCATTGATTTTGGGGGAATAGGATTAGTCCACCTAATCCCAAAATTAAGCGCATTTCGCTTGCTAACCATTCAAAAATTGATTAATTACAAACAACTGGAAGAACAGAAATGGAAAGTGGTGCTACGACTATCAATGATAAAGACAAAAAGGCTTTAAGTGTCGCGGAAAACCCAAATAATGCAGATAGCAAGAATTATGTTTTTGTCTAGTCTATTGTTGAATCTTTTCAATTAATTAAAGTAAGACTAGACAATTAAAGGACGGTGTAAATCGAATTCCAACGACTGATTTCAATTTATACAGATTTGCAAACCACCATTATTTGTAAGTCATTGGATCAAAGCTGGTTTCAAAGTGCTTACAGATTTCATGAAAAACGACGAATGGCTATACGTTTTGGATAATATTGGACCCAAATGCTCAACATCACTCGAAGACTACACAACTCAGTTATTTGTGATCGTGAACATCTGTTTTGTCACATCTCCTAAGGAAATTTTGGTATCAACACAGATTTTGGGCAAAATTCAGCTCAAATGCCAGTTAAGAATCATGTACCACAGTATTTATGATTACAGCGACTATAGAGACAGAGAAATTCCAGATAAATACATTTTTATTGACATGTTCATTGGGAAGCGATTAAAGTTAACCTGTTTTGTATAAGAATAAATATATTAAGGCATACATAGTTGGCCCTAGTGTAACCGTTATAAGTAAATAACAAACATTATCAACAATTGTTATTTTCAACGTGACAGCTACTACCGTTCAACGTGTCCACGTGTTAAAGCAACAAAAGAAAAGTAGGTATAGGTATAGGTACTAAAATAGGGCAATGTACGTTGTTCATGTTATCACTATTATCCACGTAATTTCAGTCACTTTTTTCATCCATCTCATTCTACGTTATCGGTCCTATATATGATCGATTCCATCTATAGCATTTGTGAGCTATGCTATCTGTCATTTGTCATCTGCCATGTGTCATTTTTGTCACCTGCATCATTTACGCCATTGACATTTCATCCGCTTCAGGATCATCTACGACATCAGCTTCATCTATATTACATACCTGAATTACTTTAACCATTTATGTCGTTTAGGCCAACTACGTCATCGGCGTTGCCAAAGACTTTTATATCATCTGCGTGATCTACATTATGTCGTCATCTACGTCATTTAAGTCATCTTTGTATTCTATTCCATCCATGACATGTATGTTAGCCATGGCATATGTCATATCAGTCATTTTCATTAGTTGCACCTTTCACACGATCTGCGCCAGTTCTTCGGCATCTAAGGCACCTCTGTCAACTACGTTATTTATGTCACCTACGTCATCTATTTATCTAGTGCGAACAAGGACATCTTCGTTATTCACAATAACTACGCCACCTGCGCAATCTACTGAATTTGCACCATTTGAATTATTCAATTCTACCACACTGCTGTTTTGGGAACGTTCAAAACTAAAATAAGTATGACTTCATTTTATTTGATTTTGAGTTATTTACGTCAACTTTGCTATCTTCACCATCTACATTATCTGCATATCAACGCCATTTCAACACATCCTCGTTAAACAAACTAATGTGCTATCTATGCGTGTAAGTCATCTGTGTCGTCTATGTTAGATACTCCGTCCACGTGATCTTAGTATTAGTGTCTACGTTATTTACATGTACATCATTTGCACAACTAATACTGTTAAGGCAATTTCTGTCATCTACGCCATCCGCCACATCTGTCACCATAGCCATTCGAGTCATTCATTTAAATAATTTATGGCGTCAACGTTACCTACGTCGTCTAGTTAATTTACGTCTAAATGCCATACACGCCCTCGTTATCCATGTCATAGCACATGCAGTTGGTACCGTTTTTGGTTACATTTTGTTCTCAGCTATGCCTCGTGCGTTGTAAGCATGTCTGGGTCGTTTATGATGTGCATTTTTATCTTCCATATGGATTATGTTGACCACGTTCTTTGTAATCAGTGGTATTATTAACCTTCTTTTTCAAAATCTGCATTTCTTGAAACTCTTATCCTGCATGCATCTTTGTGTTCTACGTTTACCCATTAGCTACGTTACTCTTACCAAAAGTATCCTTCATCGCCTTGATTAACCATCGAACACTTAGATATAATACCATGAATATTCTTGTTATAGATAATTTAAAATTTCATAATTACGGATGAAAACATTTTGATTATTTTTTTTTAAACGAATGAAAGGGTCTTTTTATGTTTTATTAAACCTGTAATCTTTAGAAGACATTCAACCATTGTTAATGTGTTACTATCAATTTATTTTGTTTTGGTACAACCCCAAACGAAAGAAATTTAGGGGTTCAAGCTGACTAACCTTCTACCAAGACATGTAGTTTTTAAATCATTCTCTACCTCTCTAAAGTAATGTGGTGGCAACACATTGTTCATAATATAAAGATGAAGGGGGTTTCGTGTAACATCATATGTGCTATGATTGAATGTATAATCATTTAAAAACACTTATGGCTGTTCACACGTTTTTCAGTAATATTATTTCTCAAATTACCAACCCAAAATGTAGTGTCCCACGATATCCAATCCTTAAAAGCGTAAGTCAAGGTAACTATCAATAATTAAAAGGTTATAAAATTTTATAGAGTATAATGTTGAGCTTATTCGCATTGACACAAATTCGATTTAAAATTATTTAATAGCATCTTGACTTTAGTGGCATTAATTTAAGATTCAAAAAGATTTCAAAGCCTAACACTGAAATTACTTGCAATAACTCAAACATAAATAATTGAGCATATAGTGGGGCAGTCAAGCAATAAAATTACTCAAATTATAATTAACGAGCTTTGCGCATTGATGATTCAACCTGTTAATTATACACTAGGAAACAATCATAAAGAAAACCTAGCTGTTTATTAATCAATAAGTAGGTTTCAAGTACAATTTATGAATCGAAGGAAAACGAACGAAGAAGCGGTTCAAAATGCAAATACAGCAATTTGCCATTATATGAGCTTATAGAGCGTACAAAATTATACAGTCAAGCTATAAAGTAGGTAAAAACAAAAAACAGTTTAACTGCTCATAAAAACCAAAAAAAAACAACAGTTTAAACACACACAAATGAAATCACAATCAAAATTAAATCGGAAAATTAATAAGGTGACTGCAACAATAAAAAGTGGTTAAAATTGTATATTGTCGAGAATAAAAGAAAACAACAAGAAGAAAAGGTATTTGCAACTACACAATTGTATTGTGAATAAAAGCACATTTTCACCTAAGTAAAAATAAAACAGTTTAGTTTAAAACTTTGATGATCAATCAACTACCCGGCACACTGAGGTGCGACCACTTGAGTGACCGCGGTAGGGCGCACGTCATCTCTTTTTCATAACTCACATTCATCTACACGATTACTTTTATAACAAAATAAATGGTTAATTTCACTGCCATAAAGTGGTAGACAACCAGCTGTTAATTAGGGCATTGGTGTTCTAAAATTTTTTCTCGTCATATGGTCACATCTTTGATAAACCCCAACTGGAATAACTTGGATTTCGCTGTAAGATCACAATGTAATTTAATCATAACTCAATATCAAATGTGCGGCAAATAGTGAGGATTTACTCTGAGTCGTCAAGTTCGTTTGTAATATCATAGTCAATCAATGCATATCATTTGGTAAACATCATAACAATTGGGACTAACAACCATTTTATCTTGAATATCGTTGAGTTTGGGGCTCCCTGATTTTGCAGTCGTTCCTATTGCATGAATCTCGACAATAGTTACTGATACTATGTTCTGCATGTCGCCTTTATAGAAATGTTCATTGAATGGTAGTTATTTACACAAGTTTCATGTAGAACGTCTATTCAAAATTTAATATACGACGGTCCAAATAGATTTTATTCGAATAGATTTGACTTATCTACAATACCAGAAACGTTTCCATAAATTAAAATTATCAGATTCCCATATTAGTTGACGTTATGGTAACCGCGCTTGTTAAGTGTTTCAATTTTGCCTTTGTTCTATACGTTCAGTTTTAGTGAAAAATATTAATATGGGTAATTCTGATTCCGAGAGTGTCCTTTCAGATATGGTCAATTTTTCCTTTTGTTTTTTTTTATTTTAAAATTTACGTGTTTTTATGAATTCATAATGGCACCGCGTGATATTATGAAGACCCTAATGACATCCAAATGACAATGCAACATGTGTCTTAATGACACAGTCGCAGATCAAAAATTTTATAAAATCAATATTAGCATCAACATAGGTTAACTGTAGCAGCACCACGATAATTCTAGCGATTTAAATAGAGACGTTTGAATCGATAATCACGTCAGTAAAATGATTCACGAGTATTACACAACTTTCTATCAAAATAGGAAACATAACCAGTCACATAGTGCATTTTAGTGGCCAAATCGTAAGTCTCGAACTTATTTTCTTATATGCAATAAATGAAATTTTTTACTCTAGCCTAACGGTTAAAATGTAGTTAATGTTAATCTGTATAAGATAAATACTTCAGCTCCTTCCCATTTATCTTACGTTTCACAAATACTATCCTCCTCTTTAATGAAATGCGTTGAGAATAAAACAGCATCTATTTATATTTAAAACAATGCGACGTGGCCAATTCGTCCGACACAGTAGCGGTAAGAATTTTAACAAATAATGTATTATATGCATATTTTGTCGCCTCTGAGGACATTATGCAAAACTAAAAATACACGGTACATTTTGCTATCACTGCTACGTCCTCATTTTTTTTAGTTCTTTAGGTTTTGGCGGAATCTGAAGACGTATTAAAACAAACATATACAAAATTATAGCTCTGATATAGGTACTACATAGGGAGATGTTTCCTTAAGTAAGAAACACCTTCAAACTAAGGGAAAACACTACTGCGCCCGGTGTATGGAGGGAACTGAGCGAAGGAGGCAATAGTATCTGTATAGACGCAATAGAACTATAGAATGCATATTTACACACACACTGTTCGTAGGCATCTATTGGAAATTCATTATCCCCCTATCCATCCTCCTAAGTGTTCCTGAGTGCTTTAGCACGATAGGCCTAATTTAGCCTGTTTAGGTCCACAATCATAAAAAAACGCACACACACACACACACACACACACACACACACATACACACACGCATGCAAGCACGCACGCACGCAAGCACGCACCCACATACACACACACACAATATATATATATATATATATATATATATATATATATATATATATATATATATATATATATATATATATATATATATATATATATATATATATATATATATATATATATATATATATATATATATATATCTTGAGTTGGGGTCTTCACGAAATGGCAAAAGAGAAAAATTAACTTTACTTGACGTTAGTTTTCCTTTTACTGGATTTTACGTTCCAACCTACATATACATATGTAGGTATAGAAGGTTATGCATCGTTTTACACTATCGCTAAATAGAGTGAGTGAGTGACTAAGTGAGTGTGTGTGTGTGTGTACGCGTGTGTGTGTGTGTGTGTGTGTGTGTGCGCGTGTGTGTATGTGTGTGTGGAGAGCGCATATATATGTTATAATCCACGATAGCCCCAGAACCACAGTGCGTACATACTTAAACAGTACATCGGTTATCAGTGTTTGAAAAAACATTATGCGAAATACGGAGTCAAAAAATGAAGATGATGAGTAAGTCTTCGCGTTGAAGAAGCCTTAGAACCGTACCACCACCCCTGAGAGGTGAGGGTGGTTTTCACCCTTCTGGGTTTTGTCGATTATTAAAGTGACGACAATAATCTAAAATGCACTACTGACAAATTTCACTGAATTTGTTCCACGCATTTCTATACAGCGTACATAAATGTAATTTCTTAAGTAAACTTTAAACTATTCTCACGGACAAACGTTACATTTTGGTATGTAGGCAAATTGGGCCCAATCGATTCTTTTTGCCTCTACTATACGTGGTAACTCCATGTCGCAGAAATTTTGGGACACATACACACACACACACACACACACACACACACACACTATATATATATATATATATATATATATATATATATATATATATATATATATATATATATATATATATATGAAACACTGTTGTTTATACGGGGTTGTCTCGCGTCTGCTGGTGATGTTTCTGACTCCTGCCAGTACAAAAACGACGTTTCGGCAAAGTCTTATTTGCCATTTTCAAGTTTTCTCCTTCTCCAACTCCGTGTTACTCGAATCGAACTGAGGTCCTGCTGTCCTGTCTCCTATTCATATTTGGTGTTGTGTACTTTCACTGCTTTCACTGTTTTCCCTGCTTTCACTTTCCCTTGTTTCCCTTTCTCGGTGTTGGATGGTGCTGCTGTGCATGATGTTGGTATGGATGGTTCTGGTTCGGGTGATCGTTTCCTTGTGTCACGATGTTCTGCTAGTGTTATCTTCCATGTGTTAGGCAGTCTTTGGGAATCGTCTCGTGTGTTAAGGTTCTGTTCCCGTTTCTAATCTCGATCGCCTCTCAAATAGTTCTTTTTGCCGCATGAGTAATGCTGGCTATCATCTTTGTGTTTTCAAAAGCGATGTTGTGTGATGTTCTACTGGCGTGTTGGGCTAACGATGATGTAGCTATATACACAACACCAAATATAAACAGGAGACAGGACAGCAGGATCTCAGTTCGATTCGAGTAACACGGAGCCGAACAAATCAGTTGGAGAAGGAGAAAACTTGAAAATGGCAAATGAGACTTTGCCGAAACGTCGTTTTTGCACTGGCAGGAGTCAGAAACATCACCAGCAAACGCGAGACAACGCCCGGATAAACACAGTGTTTCATACTACACTCGCGGAAACCTAAAATCAACCATATATATATATATATATATATATATATATATATATATATATATATATACATGTGTGTGTGGCAACTGTTTCAGAAATATTTCGTCTTTTTGGTTTTCGGGATTTTTAACAATATTATTACATACAAATTGTGAGTGTCCCGTTCCACATAGCAGAGAAACAGATACACCACGTGAAAAGCCATTGGATTTCGTATCAGGCAGCCCTTACACAATACTCTACTGTCTGTCAACTAAACTAGAAGTATTTTCTTTCTTATTAGTTCATTTTCGATGTTTCTCTCGCTGTAGATTAATAAGTTCCAAGTCACTAGCTCAGCAAAATACAAAAAAAAAACATCTGCAAAGTATTGTCTTTTAAAGCTAAGAAAATGCGCTGTGTATTTTCTTTGCAATTAAAGTTTAACTCGATTTACATCTGAAGCACTCAAATATTGTATTTTACAACATACAACTATTTATGATACTTAAGATATTTATTTACAATATTGAAGATAAATTAATTGCCAATATGATTATTTGATATTGTAACTACTGAAATTGCTTCTCGAATACATAGTCTATATATATATATATATATATATATATATATATATATATATATATATATATATATATATATATATAGCCCATGGGTCAAGTTCCGTTGGTCAGCGTTTGTGGTGAATTTTTTGATCAAGATATAAATTTATACACAAATCGCGTTGGGTTTGTCTCCAAATTGCAAATTAACTGTACTTGACGTTAGTCTTACTTTTACTTGTTGTTGTTCCAACCTACATATACACATGTCTGTGCGGGTGTCTGTGTGTGAGGCAGTGTGCGAGCATGTGGGCATATTGGTATTCACAACTCCAGAACCACAATACGTACATACATGAAATTTTGTATTTAAGCTACATTTCATTTTTCCTACAGCTGATTAAGCAGTGGTGAGGGGGGTGTATTTATTCTAGACTTTGAAACAAAAACAAAGAGAAAGGACGATAACGAACGCGGAGATAGTGAACATGGAGAAAGTGACCCCTATAAATAAGCAGAATACAACTGTGGAGGTCAGTTCAATCCGAATAACGAGGAGTAGAGCTAAGTTATTAGTCACCTGAGAATGACATGATTTTGTCGATATGTCGTCGAAATAATTTAGGTTCTTCTAAGAACCTCATCAACACACGAGATGGAGGCCCCGAAATTCATGACCATGTTCAAGATGTGTTCACTAATCTATGTTCAGACGAAATTCGGTGGTCTGTTTCGCCAGGTGTACAAAACAGAGTTATTCAATGTTTGAACCAAAATATAAAACAGCTGTGGTAAATTTCAAATCATTTATTATTTCTTGTCATTATGTTCCATTTTTTTACATATGCTTCATTTATTATTACGCTCTAAGTTTTTATATGTTCCTAGTTCTATCAAAACTCACATTAAAATAGAAAATATGGACTAACAAGAAAGCCGTAGGAAATAGATGTAAGGAAAGTTATAGCGAATCGATACGGAATCATGTTCTGCATCCAATCACCGAAATACTATACAGGGTGTGACATATGCAAGAATGAACTTTTTCAACTTTATAAATGATGCAAGTGGTATAAAATATTTAACTTTTTGGGTTTTTAATGGTGTATTTTCGTATTTATGTTTATACAAATCTAAACGTTTGGATTACACTTACAGTTATCGTCCTCAGGAGTAATAAAATCTTTTAAAAATGTTTAAGGTGAAACAAATCTTTGAAATATGAAGACTTGTTTCAACATATTAAACATTTCTAAAAGATTCTATTAGTACCGAGGACGATAACTGTAAGTGTTTTCGAAACGCTTAGATTTGTATAAACATAAATACAAAAATAAAATATTAAAAAACCCAAGAAGCTAAGTACTTTAAATATGTTTAATAATGGTGAAAGTTTACATTTTCAGATGATGTAATTTGTCATCAAATTTTTGACCAATAAATCAATTGTCAATACGGATTTCGGAAGTACCATTCTTGTGCCTCCGCCTACCTCAGAAGCGTTTATCACCAAACGAAAAATGGGTAAAAGGTGTAGTGTTGAAAACAAGGCTACATCTTTAAACATTTTCAAGGGAATCCAGATATCCAAGAAACCGTTGAAGATAGGTACAGGGAAACCTGATAGAACGCATGGAATTTTCTCACGAATTCAAAAATGAAATAATATACCAGGTTATAACAAAATACTTATCTTTTTTGGGGTTTTTAATGGTGTATTTTAAATTATGCAATCTAAACGTTTCGATAACACTTACAGTTATCTTCATTTGTTAAAAATTGTTAAAGATGTTGTAAACAATTTTGTCAAAGTTGAAAAATTAATACATAACCATCAGCCTGCTGATTTAATTTTGAATTTTTTAATTTTTCAACTTTGACAAAATTGTTTACAACATCTTTAATAATTTTTAACAAATACTACTACTGACGAAGATAACTGTAAGTGTTATCCAAACGTTTAGATTGTATAATTCAAAATACACCATTAAAAACTCCAAAAAAGGTAAGTATTCTATTATGAGTGTTAATGGTGAAAGTTTACATTTTCATAATATACCAGGTGTTGCATTTAAAAGAAGAAAGTTAATAGCTACTTTTGGGATAACGGAAAGTGGCACGATCTTGAAAATATTTTAAAATGAAATAGTATCTTGAATAACCCTGGAGTCCAAAAATTCAGAATTCTACGTTTTTTCTAACCACAATAACTTCTAACGACCGGCTATCCGAATAATATATTACAAACGTACGCACGCACGTACGCGCGCACGCACACACACATAGTTAAAAGAAAATTAAAAATTACTAATTTGGTAACACTGTAGCAGTTTAGTTTCACTGAGTTAACCTCAATGTATTGTTTGGTATGAAGCTCAATGTCAAAAGATTATTGCATATTACAATTGTATGGTGATGATTACCATTTTGTGGAATGCAGATAAACTTCTTAACCGGATCTTGAACTATTGAGCCCATATTTACTTTATTGGTTGTGGTAACAGCACGCAATTGGGAATTTAAACCGATTTTTTCTAATAATCTAACACTCAGCTCGATTTTAGATGTGTTCCACAATGTGAATTTGGGTAAAATATTGATTTTGTTATTTAAAGAAACTTTTAAACGCCATTTGTCATATTGCCCCTCTCCACTAAGTTTCTATTTTCATTTTAGAAATGTGATGAGTATAATGAAATAAATGCTGTTAATAGATTATTCGATACATTTTACATTTAGTAAATTAAAGATTTTAGTGGATTAATGATAGTTTGAATCTGCAAATTGTGTTTCTTATATAAAACAGTAACCTATGATGTACCGAATGAGCTGTTTTAAACTAGGTATATTTTACATTAAACATACTGAATAATGCACCTTGACCTTTCTGTTACAGTTGAAGACATATGTATTTAGTACAAAAAAAAAAAATTAAATAATAATTTTAGATAAATTTTGAAAATGTAAATAAGTAAATCTAACTAATTTTGGTTCATTGATTATTAATTATTGGTATTATTCGTTAAGGTTGTTTGTATAACTTTTCATTATCTAAGTGACATAGAAAGAAGAACACCCAGTAATAATAAACTTATTTGCACAATTTTTGTTATACAAGTGTATTTGAGTTAGACTAGTAAACGATCAAAATTTGATAAAAATTAAACTGTTAACTTTTAAAAACAAAACTTAATAGTGTGTTGCGCCACCATGATGTTTTATGCCCTCATTAACACGTCTGGGCATACTTCTAATGACATGATCGATTTCCTCATGAAGAGAAACCTTCTTCCCATAATATCCCAGGCGTGCTCGATGGGTGAAAGATCGGGAGATCTCGGTGGCCAAGGCAACAAAGCAACTTGATTGGCTTCAAAATTAGCCAAAGAAGCCCTAGCAACATGAGGTCGTGCGTTGTCTTTTTGGAATGTGTTGTTGGAGAATGTCTGAATATAAGGTACAATATGAGGTCCAACCATTGTTAACCGTACATTAAGTGAGCCCAATTTCTTTCATCTCAAGGTAACTAACAAAACCAGTAGCGTCACTAGTTCTATTTATTTTGGTTAAAATTTTAGCTCTAACTTTTAAAGTGAGAATTGAAACACAGTGCTACATTTATACGGTAATTTAAAGGACCGCTTATTATAAGATTAGGCACGTGTATAATACGTACAATGGTCCAAAGAATGTTAATGAGTGCTAGTTACGTACTACTCATACGTCACTGTTCTTATACTCAACAGGAGTAGAAAAAGCATAGTACACAACTAAGGTGGTATTGCTTATTATGCTTTCCTTTAAATTACGGCACTCACTCGCTTCCCTCGCTCGTAAACACTCGTGCCCAATAGGATACTTACCACCCATATTATGTACTTAATTCTTATTCATAATCATTTAATAATGTACGATTTTCCAACACCGTGAGAAGTTCGAAAATGTACTCTCCATCCAGTTAGTGCTGCATTTTAGGTTATGTGTTATATTATCTGCTATCTGGCTTGATGTGTAATTTACTACTTTACACCTATTAAATTTTATTAAGTAGAGTGTGTACAATAGTGTTGAACGTTGCGATTGTGGGAAGTTCAAATCCACATTACCATAAATCAGTACTTCAATGAATGTTCCAAATTTTATAGGCACGATCCTGAGCATTAAATGTATTATTCCATTTTTTAATGATCTCAGTCAAGCAATAAATTGAGAAAATAATTTATTACACACAGTTAAAGTACGAACATGATATTAAAGCGATATCCTCGTAAAGGATGTTTTGAATTATTTAAGCTTTCTTTTTCCGTAGTAAAATTAACGAGTTGGTGGATACAATGTCGAAAAGAGAACATCATAAATCACTAAACTAGACGAACAAATAAATAAATGAGAAATAAGATAGCAGAACGTTTTCGCCTGAAGAGAAGATGAAAAATTACATTTATTTATTAAGTGGTAAAGCAATAAGAAACTTTTTAACTCGCACTATGCAAATGTAGCGTAATAAATTCGTAACAAAGGAAAAACTCTTAAATGTGACAGCCTTACAGATTACTTTAAATTTAGAAGCTGTTTACAAAACATTTTCTTTTCAATTATTTTGCTCATTTTTTATTAAATTTTTGAGGAAATTGTACGTAAGGTCAACAATGATTAACAAAAAAATTCTATTAGAGGTTTGAAATGCTTGATCGCTAAAAAGTTTATGATATTTGACTTCCGCTTTCAAAGCTAAAAATTCAGCCTTGATTTAGACTTTTTACTTTACTTTACACGTTTCTTATTTTATTATGAAATTTCTCTTTTTCAAAATAACTTTCACTAAAGTTTTCGTAAAAGTTTGGTTGAAAGCTTTCATTTTATAAATTGTTACCGATTATTCTGTGGAATTCTTGAAATTTCCTTCATTATTTAATGCGACATTGTTCATGATTAATAATTTTCTCATTTATTTTTAGTAATGTAAAAAGTTTGTTCACATTTCCGACAACTAATTAATTATAGGTTGAGCCTTTTGTCATAATTTTTTTTTCAAGCTTTTCTTTATTATAAACGTTATTTGTATCGTAGCAGTCACACACCCCTAATTCTTATTCTAGTAATAAATACTTCTTTTCAAATAGTCCATTTCATAAAGTAGGTGAAGAGTGCGCTATTAATAACAAATATTATTAATTATTAGTTGAGAGGATTATCTATTTATAATCATGTAGTGTGTAAATGCTTTTTACCTCAAATGTCAAACAAAAAATGGACACAGCTATCTTTATATACTTATTTTTTAGAGATTTAAATTCCGATTTCGGCAAACTCGTGTTGCAATTGTATAGATTTAAGTGAAAGGTAGCCAATTTCTTCACTCGAATAAAGTTTACAAAATAAGCTACAAGTGTTTATCCTTGTTGAACATTTTTAACCAGTATGGTGCGCTTTTCCAATTCATAAGTTGGACTTTTTTGTCTAACACCTATGAAAATCACTCAATACAGGAATATTTTTACTAACAACTAGAGCTCTAATAATCACTAATCACTAATTTCATTTCCAGCGTAATGAACGAGTACTTAACAGGCTCTCTTTGTAGATTCCAATTTCAATTTGTTTTATGGTAAATGAGTTTTGGTGGTTTCCCGGTTCTTACTTTATGAGTCCAATCGATATATATTTTCATCGGCAATAAATGAAGTTTTTGACGCAATTGAAGTGGTGTCTATACTAGTGTTCATCCATCATAAACATATTACCACTGATTTTGTGAGCGAAACTGTCTTATGCATGAGGGTTTTGAATTAATAAGCGAGGTGCTAGCTTGCATTGAGTATGCACATTGAAAGAGTTATAGAGTTTAACTTTCGATTACTGTAAAGGAATCGTCCGTGAAATGCTATATTATATCAAAATTAATAGCAAAAATGTATGCAATAATAAAAGAGATGTTGGTGATTTACCCAAAATTTACAATCATATTTTACAAAATCATAACAACCTGTTGTTATAATATTTCGGATATATCATTCATATTTTTCGTTTTATATATATATATATATATATATATATATATATATATATATATATATCAGGGTTAGTTAAAAGTATGGAGACGGGATTTATTGTCGTTAATATTCATTTAGAAATTATGTTCAATACAAAAGTTTGTTATAAAATTATTATCTACATTTGAGAATACTTGAATTATTTTTTTCTTCAATTGTTTTTAAGTTACGACGTCATCGATATTTTTTTGAAATGACAACCTATATTTCTGATTATTGATTTCGATAGTACATTCTATTCTCTTTTCAACGGTATACAATTTTCAATATGTTACATTTGAAAAAAATTGAGGAAAAGTGCCTTAATGTTAAAATATTAAAGATCCATTAAATTAACAGAATTAATCTAGATAGACAAAAGCGAGGCGATAAACAAACTCGAGCGAGGTAACTTGATCAGTGGTTATTGTTTATGTCAAATAATTGACATATTTCAATTGTGAATTTGTTGCTGTTAATATTAGCAATGGCGAGTTTAAGTGAACGTGAAAGAATTGAAATACTTATGATGCTGGGTTATGGAAATAGACACAGAAGTTTACAAGACTCTTGTAATTTATTTAATGACACGCATCCAAACAGAAATCCAATTTCTAAATCCGTTGTTGGTAAAACCTTAAAACGCTTTGAACAAACCGGTAGTGTTAAAGATTTGCCAAGGAGTGGTAGACCTAGAAAAGCGATGATAAAAAACTGAATGTTCTATTGGCCGTATCTGAAGATTCCCATTTATCAACCAATCAATTAGCGGCCAATCACAATATTTCACAGTCATCGGTCGTTTCAATTTTAAAAAGTGAAAAGTATAAACCTTATAAGGTACAACTTCTACACGAGTTGACGGAAGATGATTTTGATAGGAGAGTACAATTTTGTGAAGAAATGTCAAATATTTGCAGTAATAATGCAAATTTCGTCAACAATATTCTCTGACGAAGCTACCTTTTGTCTTACCGGTGAAGTAAACAGACATAATTGCAGATATTGGTGATCGGAAAATCCTTTTTGGTTTATGAAGCACCATACGCAGTACCCCCAAAAGGTTAATGTTTGGGTTGGCATTCTAGGGGGTCATATTATCGGTCCCTTTTTCATCAATGGCAATTTAACTTCGGCTCTGTATTTGCAGTTATTGCAAAATGAAATTATACCTGCTTGTGCTATGCTGTATCCAGATGAAAACAAAGAACACCTTCCCAATAACAGTATCTGGTTTCAGCAAGATGGCGCCCCACCACATTATGGTGTAAATGTTCGTCAATATTTGGATAACGTCTTTCCAAACAGATGGATTGGGAGACAAGGAAGTATTGAATGGCCAGCTTGTTCGCCTGATTTAAGCCCTTTAGATTTTTTTCTGTGGGGATACGTAAAAAACAGGGTTTACAAAGATAAGCCCAACGATGTCGAAGATTTAAAAATCCGAATTACCAGAACGATAGAAGAAATTCCCCGAGAATTTTTACAAAATTCTATTCAGCGTTTGTAAATCGATTGAGTCATTGTCAAATTACAAATGGAGAACAATTTGAATACTTACTTTAATTTAGTTAGTTATTAATTTGTTTTTAATGATAAGATTGTGACTGATAAGTTTATTTTCAAATAAATGAGTCTAGTTACCGTGTTAATTAATTCTGCTAATTTAATGGATCTTTAATATTTGAACATTAAGGCACTTTTTCTCAATTTTTTTCAAATGTAACGTATTGAAAATTGTATACCGTTGAAAAGAGAATAGAATGTACTATCGAAATCAATAATCAGAAATATAGGTTGTCATTTCAAAAAAATATCGATGACGTCGTAACTTAAAAACAATTGAAGAAAAAAATAATTCAAGTATTCTCAAATGTAGATAATAATTTCATAACAAACTTTTGTATTGAACATAATTTCCTAAAATGAATATTAACGACAATAAATCGTCGTCTCCATACTTTTAACTAACCTTGTATACAGGGTGGCCCACTTAAACGGGATTGCTCCATAACTCCCTAAGTATTCAAAATACGAAAAAATGTCTTATATAAAAGTTGTCCACAGTCATAAACTACACGTTTTAAAATTATTTTCAGAAATGGCGGACTTCCGGTTATACCGGAAACTCATGCCAACTTCGTTATTTTAAATAGAACAACCTATATATTATTTCATTTTTGAATTCCTCGTTGAATTTAAAGGTCACTTTAATAACCATACTATGGGTCTACGTCCCATTGCTTCTGAGTTATTTGACATTTTGTAGAAAAAATGACGTTTGCAGTGCCTCCGAAAACTTTCAATATCTCGAAGACGGATACCGGTAGATAGATGTGGCTTTCGTTTTTTACTTCCGAAAAGGGTACCGCATCATTCTCATTCATTGCCAAAAATCTTGCTTTTAAAATTCAATAATTTCTATCGCTCCGAAAATAATTTTGTTCAAACATGGATAACTTGACTTTTTTCAACGGAACCACCAATATTTTCTTACATCAGCGGATAGAAAATTAAATTTCCTTTCCATGGATGTAACATTATTGATATTTTGGAGTGATAGTTTTCGAGATATTCACATTTTTATCTAATTTCAGTTTTTAATGCGCATTGCCGTGGTGCTTTGGAAAATGTTTGTCAATTATTTTAAACAACTGATAAGAAACGTCAGTTTCTCGAGCTTCTGTTGTGCTTTGCTGTCTTGTGTATCAGTTTAAGTGTTTCTACAAGACATTTCTATTAAAATGTTGTTGTCCGACGCAGAGTTGATCGACATGACTTTCATTCTTGGAGAATGCCAAAGAAATGCGTTATTGGCGTCAAGGATTTATACGGTACGGTATCCTGAACGAAGAATTCCCCGAGAAACAGCCTTTCAAAAATTGTTACAACGTTTTACAAAGACGGGACGCTTGCAGTATCAAACGAGGGAACATGTCAACAGGATAACCTGTATTTCTTGTGCATTCCTTTTGTATATCTTCTGTAATCGTTAAGTAATTGTCCTTATGTATTTATTGATCGTACCTTATGTATTTATTGTGTATTTCTTGTGCATTTCTTCTATATTTCTTGTGTAAGCCTTAAGTAATTGTTTTGTATTATTTGTGCAATCCTTATGTATTCATTGTTCATTCCTTATGTATTTGTTTTGAGTGCTGTGTTCTTAATTCTTGAGTATTTATTGTTTATTTCTTGTGTATTAATAAAATCAAGTTACCCATGTTTGAGAAAAGTTATTTTCGGAGAATTCTAAAAGCAAGACGTTGCAACAACTTTTGAAAGGCTGTTTCTCGGGGAAGTCTTCGTTCAGTAATCAGTTGTTTAAAACAATTGACAAACGTTTTCCAAAGCACCGCGGCAATGCGCAATAAAAACTGAAATTCGATAAAAATGTGAATATCTTGAAAATTATCACTCCAAAATATAATAATGTTACATCAATGGAAAGGAAATTTAATTTCCTATCCGCTGATGTAAGAAAATATGGGTAGTTCGATTTAAAAAATCAAGTTATCCATGTTTGAAAAAAAATATTTTCGGAGTGATAGTAATTATTGAATTTTAAAAGCAAGATTTTTGGCAATGAATGAGAATGTTGCGGTACTCTTTTCGGAAGTAAAAACGAAAGCCACATCTCTCTATCGGTATCCGTCTTCGAGATATTGAAAGTTTTCGGAGGCACTGCAAACGTCATTTTTTCTACAAAATGTCAAATAACTCAGAAGCAATGCTACGTAGACCCATAGTATGGTTATTAACGTGACATTTAAATTCAACGAGGAATTCAAAAATGTAATAATATATAGGTTGTTCTATTTAAAGTAATGAAGTTGGCATGAGTTTCCGGAATAACCGGAAGTCCGGCATTTCTGAAAATGACTGTGGACAGCTTTTATATAAGACATTTTTTCGTATTTGTAATAGTAAGGGAGTTATGGAGCAATCCCGCTTAAGCGGGCCATCATATATATATATATATATATATATATATATATATATATATATATATATATATATATATATATATATATATATATGACATTTGACGGGTTTCGGGAAGTTTTTTTGTAAAACGAATAATTCCAGGACTGTCTTGGAACTAATAAATGATTAATTCCAGGACTGTCTTGGAACTAGAAAGTGAATAATTCCGAGATTATTTTATAACAACAATTTTTTTCAATCACTTATTTAAACCTAACTTCTGTGTAGACAAAGAGAATTCGGATATAAAGTTCACTGTGGGCTCTTTTTCGTATAAAAAAAAATTGCAAAAAAATGTATGCAATATCTAAATTAATACATAATACAATATAAAGCAAAAGGAGTAGTACATTCAACAGTATAAAACATATCAAAATCTTTCGTTTTAACTTTTAAATTGGCGAAATTATCAATTATTTTTAATACATCTGATTTTCTTCCTACCCTATTTTCTATTGAAATAAGAGCAACAGACGATAATCTTGCCTCGCCCATTGAATTTCGAAAAAGTTTTTTATTAATTTTAACTTAGATAATGAACGTTCAGCGGATGCAACTGAAACTGGGATAGTTAGAAACAAGAAACACGCAATAATTATTTTAGTTCAGCTGGTGGATGATGAGTAATTTCTCATTAAATTAAAATGCAATAGCTTCGATAACACAAGTCCACGATCTTATTTCATTTTTAAAACATGGTCTGAAGGATAATAGTTGCGAAGAAATTACGTCAGAATCGTCATTAATATAGGTTGAATGAAATATTTGCCCTAGTTAAAACAACACATCGTCGATAAGTTACTTAAAACTTCGGGGCTCAATATTTGAAAGATGTCATTAATTTTATTCAAGCAACAACTACGTCTATTAATCTGAACAATTATTAAATCTAAAGTTTTGAAAAAAAAATTCCACTTTAAATTCAATTTCATTGAATTCAATTTGAAAATGATTTTTTTCTTTCATTAACAAACGCTCTAGTGGACTGCCGATTCGTTTTGCGAAAATCCTGCTTTTATTTGCCACTGATTTGCCAAATCAATAACCGTTGCCTTAAATGAAAAAAATCATATCTTTTTCATATTCAGTAACATTTTTGAAGCAATGCCTATATCCTATTGTTTACTTTGTAACGATTTGGTTTCTATATCAACAATTTTCAAAATCTTGGATTCTAATACAATTATAAATATAGTTTCAAAAGTTTCTAAATAATTTTTCAACAATTTGTCTTCACTAATTTCATTTTTATCAGACGATGTTAATCATAAATTAGTTAATATTTTTATTATATCTAAGTATGTAAATCTAAGAGCATCTACCGCATCGTGTCTCGAAGACCATCTTATAGGATATAATCTCTTTAATTTCGTTTTAGTTTTAGAGATGTTATTCTCCAACAGCGACCATCGTTTTATGCTATGAAGAAAAAATTCATAAACGCGCTCAAAAATATCTTAAAAATTTCGAATTTCAATAACATCTTTTACTGAATTATTTAAAACTACGAGGGATGTCCGGTTACTAAGGTACATTTGTGAATTACAGACAGACTACTTTATTTATAAAACTAAACATACAATAAGTAAAAGCGTGAACTTTTAGCTACTTTTCAACGTAGTCACCGCCAATGTTGAGGCATTTATCGTAGGCAGGGACAAGCTTCTGTATATCCTCTTCGTAAAAGGTACAATCCAAATTTCTAGAAAACTACCTTATTTTATGTTGAAGTTCGTCATCGTTGTCAAACCTTTTGCCCGACAAATGAGTTTTTAATAGCTCAAACAAATGATAATCAGAAGTAGCCAGGTCTTGCCAATAGAGCGGATGGATAATAACTTACCAATTGTGTTTCTGATGCAAGGCCTTGGTCTGAGCTGATGTGTAGTTTGCATTGTCGTGCAACAACCTGATTCCTTTGTTAACCTTCCTCTTCTTTTCTGTCGAATGGGTTGGTGTAGTTTCGCATTGTATTCCCAGAACACAGCTGCCATTGGCTTCTTTGCAGACTGCTGAACTTTAAATTGTTTCGGTGTTGGTGAACTCGCATGCTTCCAGGTCAATGAGTCTTTTTGATTGGAGATTATAGTGGTGTACTCAGGTTTCGTCTCCTGTAACTATAGACTCTGTAAATCCGTTTTCCTGACGATAACACGTTAAAGTTCTATTGCCGCCGCCATTCGTTGCTTTTTGTGTTGGTCGATCAACAGTTTTGGTACCCATCTCGCGGCAATTTTCCGATAGTTTAATTGAGATACGATTTCTTGAACAGAGCTTTTAGGAATGTGGGTCAGTAATTTTCCGTGTTTTCAAACAACGTTCTTCTCGAATCAGTGTATCGACCTTTAATTGATTCTCATCCGTTTTAACCTGATAGGAGCAACATAGGCAGTGTGTCGCCCAAACATACCTTAGTAACCGGATCTCTCGTCGTAAGTTCAAACTATATGCTGCATACGGTGCATTTGTGACTTGTTTAGATATTAATGCTTGAACTTCGTTATACACTCCATTCATATTTTCGCGCCAGCATATCCTTGACCACGAAGTTTTCCAAAGACAATCCATTATCACTTAGAACAGACAGTATTTTTACTCCTTAGAGCTACTCCCATTTGATTTTGAACTGGAATAAATCCTAAAACAATTCTTCAATTATAATTTTTATTTGATTTTCATTTTCATATTGAATTGTGACATAACGAACAATGGTACTCAATTGATCAATTTTGGAGACGTCCGGCGTAGTGTCAATAATTATAGAAAAAAGCTTTTAGTTTTCTCATAATATGGTTTTGACCTCATCTCCTAAAGAGTTATGATTTCGTTTTGAATAGCTGGGTTTAAATAAGTGGTTGAATGTTTTTTATTGTCTAATAGGTTTTTTAAGATTATCAAAATTTAGAAAGTAGATAAACTATTGACAAAAATATTCCAGGATTATTCGAATCAACCTTTTCAATTGTACCCTGAACGGCATGTTAAAGCTAAAGTTAAAGCTATCTCATTCACTCTCTAAAATTTGTCGCCACACTGAAATTTCTTGCAATTAATGATTCATTGGCATAATCGATAGTTTTGTTTAGGCGCCATTAATCAAAATGGCACATCATTGGCCATGTTTGTTAGATCCTTCGTGACAGGTAATAGCTTGATGTAAGTGAATCCAATCATTAAAACCCTTCGCCACGGTGTCTTCGCAATTTGAAAATAACCAACACGGATGACAAAACGATTTAAAATTTTCGAAAAACATAACCACGAACGTTCTGTAACTATGCCACATTTTGTTTTCTTTTATACTAAACATTAGAAAAGCTTCTCTCTGAAATATTTCGAGAATAGGGCCTTGAGGGCTATAGGGTTCACCGTGTACTAGATAACGGTTTTGTGCATTTGATAATGCACCATGGTAATGATCTTTATCGATCTTTAATTTTACATTTTCTGAATTAGGGGTGACATACTTTTCTGTAATTAAACTTTTTTGTCAGGTAAGTTTGAACTTATAGATTGAATTTCTTCAGAAGCATCCTTAATAGTCTCATACGATGAATCTTTATATGTAGAAGCAGTTGATAAAGATAAATTAACTACAGTGTTTGAGGTAGTAACTAAAAAGCTACTTATTTTCGGCAATTTCTGTTTTGTTCTCTTTTCGTTTCTTATTTTCTTTTAAAGCGCCGGACTTGTATTTATAAAACTGTGCAGAAACTCCGTCAACTTTAACCGTAAAGGTAAACTTAACTAAGCAAAACATTTTTATCTGAAAAATACTTCCTTTCCTGAAATAATAAAGTTCGGCTTTTACAAGAATCATAATTGAACGTGTCGAATGCTTCCTTTTGCTACTGTTGAGAAAAACTATACTCTTTTTAACGATCTATACAGTATGTGGGATCTGCAGGAGTGAGGTCATCTGTATACACTAAAAGCTGATAACGAATAATTGTGACCTGTATTTTTAAAATTTGTATTTTATATTTTATTCATCATAAATAATGCTTTTGAATTTTTATGTTGGTTCGTTTTTTTGTGGGCCCGTGTTCCATTGAACACATGAACACTGGTAATTACGCGCTATATATATATATATATATATATATATATATATATATATATATATATATATATATATATATATATATATATATATATAGTGTGACCTATTATTTTTTTACATATATAAATATTTTTACTGCCAGAAACATATTTATTGTAGGTAGTAAAATTTAATTATTTGTATGAACACAAATACTTTAAAATGCATTAAATACAACGAAATTTGCAAAAGCAACATTGTTATTAAAAGACAGTAAATATACTATAATGTTAAAACACAAACATTTTACGAATAAAGAATATGACATTTGCAAGGACAGCATTTTATTGGAAGAAAGTAAATTATATTATAACATTAAAGTTATGAATCATACCTGACAATAATAATATATATTAAGAAATATAAATGTTGTATACCTTGCGATATATTTATTCTCACGATGGCAAAAAAGTAAAAAAAATATTTTGTATTGGAAATGATAATACCTTAAAATTATTTTTATGTTAGATTGAAGCCAATCGTTAATAAATATATTTAAAATATTTTCACCATTTGAAAGGTTAATGTTTATTGTTTGTAACGACATAACGTCAAAGTTTCAATTTTAATAAAGTTTATCAAAATCTTTTTTAATAAAAAGTACGCAATCTAAAACTTGCATCAAGAAAGTTAAAAACAAAACAATTTTGCCTGGCGTGCGTGTGTTGTGTTGCGTTTTGCGTGTGTGTGTTAAAATGTGTGTGTGTGTCGTGCGTTTACGTTCGCGCGTGCATTGTGGTTTGCGCGTGCGTGCGTGCGTGCGTCTTTGTTTTGTGTGTGTCTTTTGTGTGTGCGTGTGCTGTGTGTGGAATTTTGTGTTTTATGCGTGCTCGTTCTAGCGCGCTTGCGTATTCATGTGTCTTTTGTGTGTGTCGGTTTGTGCTTATGTGTGTGTGTGTTTGTGTGTGTGTTGTGTTTGGTGTGCCTGTGTGTGTGTGTGTGTCGGTTTGTGTTTGTGTGTGTGTGTGTGTGTCGGGGTTGTGTGTTGGGGTTGTTGTGTGTGTGTGTTTGTGTGTTTTTGCGTCTTTTGTGTGTGTGTGTTTTGTTGTGCGGCGCGGCGCGTTTGTGGTTTTGTCCTGTGTGCGTGCGTGTCTGTATGTGACGAAGTCTGGGTCTGAAAAAACCGCCGTCCTAACAACGCCACTGCAGACCATTGATGTACCTATTTTTTTATAAAGTTTTATTAAACTGTTTTTCCTTATTTTTATTATTCTCAAGATACACAGAAAAATAACAGAAAATTGATAAGTAAAACCATTCAAATATTGGCATTAAATAGTTTAACAAATTTTTCAAGAATGACTGTTCCTGCACCTAAGCTATACATTTATTAATATTTGTACCGGTAGGCAACAAATAATTTCGTAAAATTTTCTGTTTTTTTTTAGATCAAATTTTTAATTTTCTTTCGCGCTAAAGTTGTTTTTTACTCAATAGCCTAAAATAAATTCCATATTCGTCAAAAAAGGCAACTTTGGTGTCTTATACAAATAACTAGCTGGTAATTCATAAATAGATTTTATAAATATTGGTTCTTTCATTCTTTGGTTCTTTTTACTTTTGATGCAAACTTCATCATATCGGTTTGAACAGATTCTCTTATGGTAATTTTACTGGCCTTGATTTTTTTTGGTACATGAGATACCTATATTCTCAAAAGTTTAATAAATATCTAGAGAATATTCCACTCCACTCTACTACAAGTTTAATTGAACTCTAATCGAAGGTCTTTTTGCCAATAGTTAAGTATTCGGCCTTTAACCTTCAAACAATCACCGTTAGTCAGATAAAGTATCAATTTGTGATATGGCCCAGTTCAACTGATTTATCTTTCAAATAAAATCTCGAAATGTCATTTAAAGGTGACATAAGTGATGTAACTTTGATTATAAACAAAAATACTTGTCAGGTAGATATGGAACTATTTTTCAATTTTAATGTTTTTTCTTTTACTTGCAACTTACATGATCAAAGACTTAGTAACATTAAAAAAAATAATTTCCTTTTTGGAACGAAAGGTCAATTTATATTTAATGTTTAGTAAGATGATTAAAGTTATACTATTAGATCTGAAAGTTTCAAATACGGTTGGTTAATCATTAACGACGCACTCTAGCTGTGATCTAAAAAATCAGATGCGTTAATGTTTTTGGTTGTGGTATCAATGAAATTTCTTTGAATTGAACAAGTTTCAAAATTGTCATTGTAATTTGTATGTAAATTTTTTTATAATCAAAAATTACTGTATCATTATGTCACCTTTAAATGACATGTTCGTTAGATCCTTCGTGACGGGTAATAGCTTGATGTAAGCGAATCCAATCATTAAAACCCTTCGCTATGGTGTCTTCGTAATTTGAAAATAACCAACACGGATGACAATAACAATTTTAAATTTTTTAAGAACATAACCACGAACGTTCTGTAATTATGCTACATTTTGTTTTCTTTTTATACTAAACATTTGAAAATCTTCTCTCTGAGCTATTTCGAGTAGAAGGGCCTTGAGGGCGATAGGGTTCAGCATGTACTGGATAACGGTTTTGTGCATTTGATAATGCACCATGGAAATGACCTTTATCGATCTTTAATTTTAGACTTTCTGAATTAGGGGGTGACATATTTTTCTGTAATTGAACTTTTTTGAGCCAGGTAAGTTTGAACTTATAGATTGAATTTCTTCAGAAGCATCATTAATAGTGTCATACGATGAATCTTTATATGTAGAAGCAGCTTATAAAGATAAATTAACAGTAGTGTTGGAGGTAGTAACTAAAAAGCTACTTATTTTCGGCAATTTCTGTTTTTGTTCTTCTTTTACGTTCCTTATTTTCTTTTTTAAAGCGCCGGACTTGTGTTTATAAAACTGTGCAGAAAGTGCGTCAACTTTAACCATAAAGGTAAACTTAACTAAGCAAAATATTTTTATCTGAAAAATACTTCCTTTCCTGAAATAATAATGTTCGGCTTTTACAAAGAATCATAAGTTGGTCAGTTGGTGACAAATTAAAACTATCAGTGTAATATGATATATCTAATATACTCCTAATTGAACGTGTCGAATGCTTCCTTTTTGCGACTGTTTAGAAATACTATACTCTTTTTAACGATCTATACAGTGTGTGGGATCTGCGAGGAGTGAGGTCATCTGTATAAACCAAAAGCTGATAACGAATAATTGTGACCTGTATTTTTAAGAATTTGTATTTTATATTTTTATTCATCATAAATAATGCTTTTTGATTTTTTTATGTTGGTTCGTGTGGGCCCTTTTTTTGCCGTGGGCCCGTGTTCCATTGAACACATGAGAACACTGGTAATTACGGCTCTGTATATAGTGTGACCTATTATTTTTTTTACATTTATAAATATTTTTACTGCCAGAAACATATTTATTGTAGGTGCGTAAAATTTAATATTATTTGTATGAACACAAATACTTTACATATGCATTAAATACAATGAAATTTGTAAAGAACAACAAGAAGAAAGTAAATATACTATAACGTTAAAACACAAACATTTTACGTGAATAAAGAATAGTGACATTTGCAAAGGACAGCATTTTTATTGGAAGAAAGTAAATTATATTATAACATTAAAATTATGAATCATATATAATAATATATATTAATATATATATATATATATATATATATATATATATATATATATATATATATATATTTATGTGTGTGCCTTGTGGGGAGTGTCCTTGCGGATGTATTTCTGGATGTCTCACCATGGCAAAAAAGTAAAAAAAAATATTTTGTCTTGGAAACACGTTAAAATTATTTTTTTATATTTATCCCACGATTGCGAAGCCAATTGTTAATAAATATATTTCCAAAATATTTTCATCATTTGAAAGGTTAATGTTTCTTGTTTGTAACGACAACGTCAAAGTTTAAATTTTAATAAAATTTATTAAAATCTTTTTTTTCGTGAAAAAGTATCTGCCGACAAAACTTAAGCATCAAGAAAAGTTTTTCAAAATAGAACAAAACTTTTCCTGGCGACAACGGTATACGTTATTTTAGTCCTTAAAACGAAACGCAGGCCGCTTAAATGATCGTTTACTCAAACAACATAAGCATGGCAGAGCTAATACTGATAAAGATATACACTTATACAGGTTAAGCTGGTGAATCGTAACAATAATAGTTGTTTTTGATTTATAGATGTGATTTGTTTTATGTGTAGGTAGCATAGAATAATAACTATGTTTGTCATCATGTTCCCATCCATGAGCTGTTCCTCATCTTCATTTCTACCCTTTACGTATTTTTCATTTATTAACAACAAAACCTTCTAGCGTCACAAAAAATTCAGTGTTTTACTTTATACATGTATATGAGTATGCTTAAAGCATCTTACATATGTAGTTTCAAGAATATTATTGAAACTGTATTATCATGTTAAAATCAAACATTCTATGCAGACATTCAAACGATTTAGAAATTTGTTTGTGACATGAACAATTTGATATAAAATAATTATTGTAAAAATCATCTATCAAGGTGCTTGACTCGATTGAAGACCAATGTGATTAAATACGTATTTATTTTTAATTGTATCCTTCAAATTTTTTGTCATGGTTCGTGGTGTTGTGCATGTGTCATTGTGTTATTTGATGTGTGTGTTGATGTTTGTGGATGTTAGTAGTGTGTGATGTGTATGTGTGTGCGTGTCATGCGTGTCTGAAGTGTGCGTGATGTGCGTGATGTGCTTGTGACGTGTGCGCGATTTGCGTGTGTCGTGTGTGCGTGGTGCGTGTGCGTGCGTGTGCGTAGTATGCGTGCGTGCGTGTCTGTGTGCTGTGGGTGCGAACGTGAGTGCTGCGTAGCGTTTGCGTGCAGTGCAGTTTTCTGTGTGTGTGTGTGGTTGTGTGTGTGTGTGTGTGTGTGCGTATGTGTGCGTGTGTGTGTGAGAGAGTGTGGGTTGTTGTGTGTGTATGGGTGCGTGCGTGCGTTCGTGCGCCTGTGCGTGCGTGCGTTCGCGAGTGCGTGTGTGGGTGTGTGTGTGTGTGTCGGTGTGTGTGTGTGTCGGTGTAGTGTGTCAGTGTGTGTGTGTGTGTGTGTGTGTCGTGTGTGTGTGTGTGTGTGTGTGTGTGTGCCGGAGTGTGTGTGTGTCGGTGTGTGTGTCGGTGTGTGTGCGTCGGTGTGCGTGTATGCGTGCGTGCGTGCGTGTGTGTGGGTGGGTGGGTGCGTACGTGTGTGTGCGCGTGTGGTGTGTGTGTGTCGGTGTGTGCGTCGGTGTGTGTGTTGTGCGTGTGCGTGCTGCGATGTGCGTTGATGTCCGTGTGTGCGTGCGTGTGTGTATATGACGAAGTCTGCGGCTCTGAAAGAAACCGCCGTCCTGGACGACAACGCCACTGCAGACCATTGATGTAATTTATAAAGATTTATTAAAACTGTTTTGCCTTTTAATTTTATTATCTCTCAAGAGGCACAGAAAAATAACAGAAAATTGAATAAGTGGGAAAGAGACGTACATTCGAATATTCGCGCATTGCCCAATAGTTTCGGGCGCACCACAAATGGTGCTGTCAAGAATAACTGGTTCCTGCACCTAAGCTAGGTACATATTTATTAATATTCTATACAGGCCGGTAGGCAAGCAATAAAAAGCTACGACGTAAAATTGGTTACCTACTGTTATTTACTTTAGATCAAATTTTTAATTTCTCGCTTTCAGCGCTAAAGTTGTATTTTATGACTCAGCCAATAGCCTTGGAAAATAAATTCCATATTCGTCATAAAAAGCGCAACTTTGGTGTCTTGGTATACAAATAACTAGTACGTGGTAATACATAAGCAGTAGATTTTATAAATATTGTTCAAAAATTTTCCCATTCTTTGCGTTCTTTTCCTACTTTTGATGCAGCCAACTTCATCATATCGGTTTTTTTTTTTTTTTTTTTTTTTTTTTTTTTTTTTTTTTTTTTTTTTTTTTTTTTTTTTTTTTCCCCCCCCCCCCCCCCCCCCCCCCCCCCCCTTCAAACAATCACCGTTTGTCAGATAAAGTATCAATTTGTGATTGGCATACAGTTCAAACAATGATTTATCTTTCAAATAAAATCTCCGAAATGTCATTTAAAGGTCACATAAGTAATACAGTAATTCTTTGATTATAAACAAAAATACTCTGACAGGTAGATATGGAACTAAGCTTCCTTGCAATTTTAGCAATACGTTTTTACTTTTTACTTGCAACTTACATGATCAGCTAAGACTTAGTAACATTTAAAAAAAATTTCTTTTATTTGGAACGAAAGGTCAATTTATCTTTAATGTTTAGTAAGATGATTAAAGTTGTACTATTAGATTTGAAAGTTCTCAGATAATACGTAAGTATGGTTAAGCTTAGCTGGAAAAATCAATCGTTAAGTATTTGGTTGGTATCATATCTGAATTACAAGTTAAATCATCTTTATTTTTTTTTTTATCAACTTATCATGTACCTTTATGAATTAGATTTTTTTGAAAATATCATTTTCATTTTTATCAATATACTTTATCTACAAAGTATTGTTTGAAGGTTGAATAAATATTGGCATAAAAAACCTCGATAGTTCAATTGTATATCGACTGATTCTATATTAAATTTAGAATAAGTATCTATTTAAAAACAAAATCGCAGAATAGAGCTTCAATCAAACGTATATGAATTCTGATCAAGTAGAAAAAATATTTTATTTAAAAATCATTTATATAAGTAAGTATGTATACAAGACAAAGTTCTATACGAATATGGTATCTTCAGCATTGCGGTCAAAAACAATTTAATGAGGAAATAATTTGATTAAAATAAATAAGTAGGTAACATTTTAGTAAAATTTTGCTGCTATACAAAGATTATAAATATATACCTAGCTTAGGTGAGAATCATTTTGATCACCATTTGAATTGCAAACTATTGGGTAAGCGCGAATATTTGAAGTATGTCCTTTCACTACTAATTTTATTTCTGTCTTAGAGATAATAAAAAATAAGGCAAAACAGTTAAAAAATTTATAAATTATTAAAATACATCATTGGTCTGTTCACGATTGTCCTCAGCGGTCTAAAATTCAGATGCTAATTTGATTGTAATCAACAATCTTAATTGACCATTCTGAAATTACATCGTTTCTATAAATGATACCACACTATAAAGTTCAATGTCTATCTCAAACTACATCACATCACCCATCACACTGTTCCATCCTTACACTACACTACTCATGACTTCTAGGCACCTATCTCACGTAACGACTACACCACACAATACACATTCGTTATCACACAACACACTACACACAATTACACACAATCACACTACACACATCATGTATCAACACATCCAGACACACAACACAGCACACATACATCATCAATTCATTACTATTACACACAAATCGGCACAAGCATTTACACTACACAACACATACACACTACACACACACACATCACACACACACACATAACACAATACCGACTTTACATTTTATTCACACAGATACGACGACACGTAGAACACAACGACATAAACACACTTACTCACACACATTCACATCACACACACTACACACATCGTAACACATACGCACAAGCATTCGCACGCAAACACACATGCACGCGCGAACGTATACGCACGCACACTACATTTCACACACAGCACCCACACGACACACACGCACGCACGCACGCCAGGCAAAATTATTTTTTAACTTTTCTTGATGCTTAAGTTTTGCCGGCAGATTTCGTATTTTTCACTTAAAAAAGATTTTGATAAACTTTATTAAAATTGAAACTTTGACGTTATGTCGTTACAAACAATAAACATTAACTTTTCAAATGGTGAAAATATTTTGAAATATATTTATTAACGATTGGCTTCGCAATCGGATAAACATAAAAAATAATTTTAAGGTATTATCATTTCCAATACAAAATATTTTTTACTTTTTGCCATCGTGAGACATCCAGGAATATATCAATTCACTTTTCAAGGCACACATTTATATTTTTAATATATATTATTGTTACGTATGATTCATAACTTTAATGTTATAATATAATTTACTTTCTTCCAATAAAATGCTGTCCTTTGCAAATGTCACTATTCTTTATTCACGTAAAATGTTTGTGTTTTAACATTATAGTATATTTACTTTGTCTTTAATAACAATGTTGCTTTTGAAATTTCGTTGTATATATAGTAAAGTATTTGTGTTCATACAAATAATATTAAATTTTGTACCTACAATAAATATGTTTCTGGCAGTAAAATATTTATATATGTAAAAAATTTATTAGGTCACATATATATATATATATATATATATATATATATATATATATATATATATATATATATATATATATATATATATATATTGAGATATTTAAATTACATTCAGTAGCTATATAGTCACATAGTGAATAATTTCTTTAGTTTGTACAAATGGTACATCTCTTTATATAATTCTAGATAAGAATGGTTAATGAACATTAAGATGTATGTAAATTTAGATATTTCATAATAAAATGTTAATATAAGTATAATCGACAGCACATTACATTTAAGTATAGGGTATGTTAGTTATCGTTATGATTTAATTTAAGTTCATAATTAGTTAATAAGTTTATTTAAACATAATGTTCCCTGATGACATGAGATACATGCTGTATTGACAAAAATAATGTTAAAAACTAGATTTAGGCTGGTATCAATGTCACAATTTAAATGTACGCAGCCAAGAATCATGAAAACATTCGTGTTAGTGCGATAAACGTATATAAGTGCTAAAATTACGAAAAACAGAACAATTACATTGGTGATTAACTATAAAACAAATTAAGCAGCAGTTCTGGAATTATTGTGTTTAATCAACATTTACAGACCTTAAACTAGTGATTTGCAACAATTCGACACTAGTCGTAGAAGAACGTAGGAACCTATAAAAGTGTTAAAATAAATTATATCGAGACCTAAACATTAAGTTTAAACACTTTCACATTTAAAGTGGTTAAAAGTGTGAAATTTTACATTGAAAATTGTATTAACAATATGAGGTTATGTTATTTCCTCACATAAAATTTATGTAAAAGTATATTAAATTGAGACAATTTGTGTAAAATAAATTATAAGAGGTAAAAATAGTAAAGTAGCCTCAATTTCAAGTCACAATTCACTATATTTGTGACCATTTTGTCAAATTTAGTTTTTAGAGTGTTTGAAAATTAAAATAATTTTCCTTTCAAATTGGCCGTAGGCATGTAAAAGATGAATATTTATGTGTAGTAGCATCCATATTCATGTGGAAATCATTTCCAGGCCTGTAAAGTACATAAAATTAGCTTAAAATCAATAATTCAGTGTGGAAATTAACTTGGTTATTAATTGGAGGAATTAGTTTATAACAAATAAATTAAAAAGGTGTTGTTGTTATATTAGAAAGGTAAGGTAAATTGTACCACGGTCTAGCTCAGTGAGGTACAAACTTATAAACCTTACTGAATATGAGAACTCGATCATCAGGTGTGAGGAAAGCAGAGATATTTTCATAGATATAATCAGTATTAGCATCTGTTTATTTGGGCACCACTCAATTTCTAGGTTTAATTAATAAAATACAACGAAAATTGAGAAAGGTTGTATCTCAGAACATAATAGGTAATCTGAATAAGCACTAAACATCTGTAGTTATATGTATATTTAATAAATCAAAATGTCTGATTAATATAGAATAAAATAACTAAACCATACTTCTTGTACTGCATTACAATCTTAAAGTACTAAATTAAACACAGTAGATAAACGTATACTTAGAATTCAAATGTAATTTATTCAACATGTAAGTATTCAATCATGAAATGTATATTGACCAATGTCAACAAATTACAGTTGTGATAGGTTATGAACTCAAATGTTTTTATTTCAGAAACAGGACTAACTGTTCCTTTTCTTAACCGTATCAAAATAACACTAACTGATTTGTTATTTACTTAACTGCACTAAAAGGATAAGTACTTACTTGTACAAAACAAATATTTTAATCTCGTCTTAAACGAACTGTAGCTTGAGAATTTTCATTTCCAATTCCAAGACTAATACACGATAATGTAAAGGTAATTACCTTTTGTAGTTAACGTACAAATAAACGAAACATAAACGTATAACGAAAGCAGCTTCGAACGACGAAAGCTGTTTATAACGACGAACGCAGAATATGTTTAACAGCATATGTGATTGATGCAAAACAAAGGTATCTTCATTTATGTTCATAAAGATGACATTGCATTAATCAGCCATTTTAACTAAGTAACTGTACGTGACGTCATACCCAAGCCATACAATGATACGTAAATTTACCCAAATAAAAGCTTTTCTTGAAGATAAACGGTTTCCTTGTTCCTACCTTTGTTCCTGATTCTAGTCTAATTTCTAGTTTCCTATTAAATATAATATATAGAAAATGTAATTAAACGCCTTTACATACCTTATAAAAGGAAGCAAAACTTAAAAAGATAACGTCTTAAAGGAACGACATGATGTACGGAAATGCCTCAGCATGATTTAATTCACGTTGCGCATAGAACTAAAACTGAATGTCTAAAATATATACAGGGACGTACGTAATTATGTAGACTGAAAAGAAAATATTGCGATATAAAAATTTAATTATTGAACGGAAAGAGAAATGCTTAAAATACTAAGGTAATGTAAATATACTTATCGATAATAATGCAAAGTTCTAAATTTAAATTAAGGTAACGTCAGACAAGAAATTGGCACGTTACAAGTTCATGTTTGGTTTCAAATTATAGGAAAATTATGTAGATTATGCATATGTTTTTAGTTTTAAGATATGTTTAAGGCAAAAGTTATGAGGGTTTGAAATTATATCGTAATGTAAAAATTGCTTTAGCCAATCAGAATTTAGGAAACATTGTCGGTAACTATAGATAACAATCGAATATTTTGGTCGTTACCCAGAATCATATAAATACAAGTGCTGAAGGATTACAATCTCTTAATTTTTCTCTGTTTCAACAGCTTGCTAAAGTAAGATGTTGCCAAATTTTTGAAATTATTTTAAACAAAATAACGTCACTCCGGTAAAAACAAAGTGCGATTTTAGTATCGGAAGTGTTAAAGAAACAAGTGATAGTCTTTTGTCGGAAATAATTAAATTAAGGTTAGTTTACCTTTTAAATTCAAAATCGGATGTTATCGATAGTAAGTGAAAATATTTCCGTTTTAAGTTTATTTTGTTTACGTTGTTATGGATATTTAATTGTGTTCTGTTCGTGTTATTATCATTATACACCTTATTTACTGGAAGTGTGTTTAATTTATTTTGAAATAAATAAAAGAAGTGCAATGATCCTAAAAATAACGATTCATCAGAAATATAATAATATTAGTGAAACTTACGCAAACGTATAAGCTGTTTATATTGAAGAAGATTTGGATGTTCGAGAAGCAGAGTTGGAGTTCGAAGGAGCTGTTTTCTACAATCAACTTCATCAGCAGTAACCAGAGAAGGAGGACATTTTATGTGAGTTATGATTTTGTACTTTATTGTTGACATTAATATTTCATTGTTGTGTTCATAATTTCCATCCTTTGTAACAAACATGATGTGCGACAACGTGTATGCATGTCCAAAGGAACATTATTTGGTCTAAAATTGTAAATGGTTAATATAATATTGATTAAATTCAAACGTATTGATACTTACATGTATGGAGGATCTCATTTTTATTGTAATCAAAAGTCACATGTTTGCGTATTCACAGCGCATACCCAGTATGCATTTGAAGAATTTTTGTTATGTACAGGTGTGACACATTTATTAATGCAAATTAAAATTTATAATTCAATTTCCTTGAACAAGTAGATAAATAAAACATAATTGGACATTAACTCAATGTGCATTATTCAAATGAACTATAATTATTATATTCAAAATCTTAGTATAATTAAAATAAATAATAATTTACTTTGTCATTTAAATATAAAGTTTCTTCTAAATTATGAACCCTATCCTTTGATGAGTCTTTACATGCGACTGTTTTAAAAGTTAGTTTGGGCAATTTAAATAATTATAAAAGGGTATCATCATAAAAGTTATAGTTCAATAAATCTAATTTAATAAATGTAATTAAATAATAATGAATAGTGTGGGAGTTAATATCATTGTATATATATATATATATATATATATATATATATATATATATATATATATTGAAAATCAGTTCGTGTGGCATCCAATTTTGTATAGATAATGCTACGTTCAAGCACCAGTATATAGAAAAACGTGTATATGCGACCCGACACCTTTTATATATACCGCCTCGGTGGGGATCTGTGGTTAACTGACGTCACAAACAACTTTTGCGCAAGAATGCAGGTAAATGGATTTCTTAACACATGCGTCTGCAGAAATCATAAAATGGACTTTATACTTTTATAAAATCCTCGACCTTTTCACGTTATTTTAAAGAATTGATTTATTGATTTAACCCTGCACTTTTTTGATATTCTTGCAGGTTGTTTTGCAGGTTGAAATAAATTACGCTTTTTCGGAAAATCCTTTTCAGCAGTTTACTAATTAGTTTTGTAGTCACTCGCGTGAGATTCTAAAGTACCAGTATTATTTATTAAAATTGTTAAGGTTGTTGCAAACGATTTTGTGAAATTTGAAAAATTAGAATTTATAATTTTCACCAAAAAAATTTGTAATGAAGCCACGAAAACGGCAGTCGCTTTTACAAGATAAAGCAGCGTCATTGCGTATGCAAAACTTATCAAAAGTAAAACGTGTGTTTGGTGCTGTGTAAATGATTTACTAAATTTGCTATTGTAGATCAATTATATTCATTGTTCTCTATATAATTAAATAGAGCTTAATTCCGTCTACATGATAATGTAAAAATTAATCTTGGACCGTTAGTTTTTTAATTAAAAAAAGTGGTTTTAGTGAAATAATATATTATTGGAATTGTGTTATGGAATTCCCATTTAATACACATTATAAAAGGTACGTTATCGCTTTTGTTACAATTGCGGATGATAACTAATTTTCAGTACCCATCTGCTATGAACTATAAGTATTTCAAGTTACATGAAAAAACAAAACAGTTTCAATTGTACAATGAAAAGTTACCTACTTGTCACAAAGGAATGTTATCGTTTTTGTTTACATGAGCATGTTTTTATCTTTATTTTTTGGAATCCGTTCAATATTTTATTTAATGTATTAACAAAGAGAAAGAATCGTACATACTAATAGACTTAAAGAATAAGGTACACTAAGTTTTCAATAATCAAGTGTCTACTTGTGCAAATTTAAGTCTCATTGGCTGATGTCAGTGCCGTATATAATTAGATAGTTTGATACATAGTTTCGTACACTTTAGACTTACCATGCCCAGAAAATTGTTAGACCTTAATAGTGGAGGTACTAGTTCCTTTGACCACGACGTTACTAACTGGGCGATTATGAAGTGAGCTTCATGAAGTTAAGGATAAAATTGTAAGTTTACAAGATATGGTAAAGGAATTACAGACCAAGCTGTGTTACTTCATAAACAAAATGCTTCTTTAAAGAGGCAAATTGACGAGAATCTAAACGAAAGCACCTCAATGGAAACTTCATTGAATGAAGAAAACTCCAATCTTGTAGCGCTTGTTTATCAATTAAAAATGGAAAACAAGAATTTAGAAAAAGAAATTAACGAGCTCATAGGAAAAAGAGAAATTACTACCGATCAAATTAATAAGACTACCCAAAATTGACCATGGACTCTGCAGTTCAAGCATCGATAAAACCAGTGAATTTTTATTGTGACAATCAATCGCAGACAACAGTGCACACATGTGAAATCGACGTTAAAACCTATAATAGATTATCTGTACCTAAACCAAAAAAACCAAAAACAACGTAAGGATGACGGGAAAGCGATTATGGAACCATCCATTACTAGGAAAAAAATCAACAAAGTTCACTCTTCTGACAACAAATCTTTATTTGATGAGCTCCTGGAAATTAACGAAATAAATACAACTGATTTAAAGACTAAGGTAACGACTAATTCTAATTCATCCACTAACGTACATCAAGTGAAAGTGAAACTTGAAGATAGTAACAAAGAAAATCACCGTACGTGCAACAATAACAAGAATAAGATCTTACTTTTGTCTGACAGTCATGGTAGAAACCTTGCTAATATGTTTATTGATAGTCCCCTTAGCGAACGCTTCATCATAGAATCAATTATGAAACCTAATGCAAAGTTACACCAAGTTGCAGAAAATATAGATTCGTTGATAAAAACTTACACAAAAAATGATTTTGTGATATTACTTGCAGGTTCGAATGACGTGGATTATACGTCTCTATATCCCACTGCTAATTGTTTATTCAATATTATTGACGACTGTCGACATGTGAACCCCCTTTTTTTGTACAATACCGTATAGATATGATATGGTGTCTTTAAACAACAATATTTATAGGTTAAATAAAAAATTACATTATGTTATTAATAGATGCTCAACTAGTTCTGTTGCCTTAATTGACATTAATTTTAATCATGAACGAGTAATGTATAATCGACATGGTCTGAATCTCAGTACTGCTGGAAAGAAGAATGTTGCAAGAACTATAATAAATTTTATAAACTATAACGCATTTTGTAATTTTAAAAGTTTTCAAAAAAATAATATTAGCAAACATTTAGTTGACAACGTAGTTTCTCAAAATAATTATGTCAAAGGATCTAATATTATTGCATTTGAAAATTGTTGCAAAATTAGTGATACTAATAAAAATAATTCGGTAGCGCAGTATTTTTTGTTAGCGCCACTAAATCAACGAACAATGTGATGGTACCTACAAATTTAAATAATTTTAAGGGTAGTAAATGCCTTGGAATTTTACATCTAAATATTCAAGGAATTTCAAAAAAAATGTTAGATTTACAAATTTTTTTATCTCAATTTCCCAATATAAACGTTTTATGTTTTAAGGAACATTGGATCGTAGATAATGAACTTATCAGTATGTGCAATGTAAATGAGTTTGTCGTTACTAGTTATTTCACTCGTAACATAAATCTTAGAGGAGGAGTTATGATACAAACTAAAAAAAAAGCGTGTTTCATAAACCTTGACCAAATAGAAAACTTATGTATTGAAAAAGAATTTTAATGTTGTGGCATTCAAATTTTAGACTCACTTACTTGGATTGTGTCAATCTACCGTACACCGTCTGGTAATATGAATGTTTTTTTAGTGCAGCTTGAGCGTTTCCTAAATTTAATCGTTGGAAAAAAACGGGTTATAATTTGTGGCGACTTCAACATAAAGGACCCTGCACACCTCTTATGGGTTTTTAGACCACAGTCAAATTTAATGAAATTTTAGTATGTTATAGACTAAAACTATCTGAACAATATTTGTCATTGGACCAACTTAATCTAATGGCTAGTTTTTGATATACAGGGCGTTAAAGTGGTAGTGCCTAATTAGCATGGATATACACAAGTGTTACAATTACATATTATACTATTTAGTAATTTTTCATTATTCTGTACTTTCTATCATTCTATACATGGTGTTTTAATAAAAATTAGTAGTTAATACTATTAAAAATTACAGATATAGCCATAAGCCTGATACATATCTACACTTTCGATTGTTAATAACAACCAGTTACTTAAAATGACAATGTCACCTGTAACTAAGTTTCCTTAAAGTCATTATTTGGGTTTGCATTAAAATGGTTTTTCGATTAAAATTTAAGTGTTATGTATCTGAAATAGTAGGGAATCCCAGACAAATGACCATTTTACGACAAAATGCCGACCAGAAGATAAATATTGCTCAGAGAAGACGACAGGAACTTTCACTTCCGCCAATGGACATAAATGGTAATACCAGGCTATGTACAAATTGCAATCAAGGTATCATAGATGAAATTCAGGTCTATGAAAATGATCCAGATCCAACAATTATGAAGCTTCCTCTAAAATATAGTGCTAATCATTGTTTAATATGCAATAATGCTGCAAATATTCAACATTTATCAGGACAGGCAAGGACAAATATTTTTATGCGAAAGGAGTACACATACCTCGTATTTTAAGGTTTGTCCTGTCCATCTTGATAGAATGGTTTATTACTTTTTCCATTAGAAAATGGTATAAGATCCATTAAAAAGCCATACAATTTAAAAGGGCAGAGTTGGATCAGTTGTTGACAACAATACGAGAAAGTAACACAAAAATGAAACTTTTCGGATGAAAACAATTTCAGTGATGAGGAGCTAAATGCGCTGTCATCCTTAAACAGGGATCAATTTCGGGAATTGTTCAACCTTTGTGCAAATGTTAATATTTACGGAAGAAGGAGAGAAGTTAAAAAAAGATTTACTGTGTTTTTATGTAAATTACGTCAAGGACTTTCAGACACGTCTTTAGCGGCGATGTTTTCTTTGTGCCCCAGAATTTAGGACCTCGTCACATAAACCGTAACCAATTTATTGCTGAACACGTTACCAGATTTGCAAATGAGTTATTTAATGAGGAACCTGAAAACCCAAAAGTCATTATTTGTATCGATGCCACTTATGTTAACATAGAGCGTAGCAAAATTTTCAGACTTTCAGGCAGTCCTATTCAGTTCACAAACATTGCCATCTTGTTAAGTCGGTGCTAGTTGTTACCCCAGATGGATATATTTTGGATGTTCATGGTCCATACTTTTCCGACCCAAGAAATAATGATGCGAGTATATTAAGATACCAATATAATCAGGATCAAGAACTAAGACGCTGGCTGCAACCTGGCGATGTTGTGATTGTGGATAGAGGCTACCGAGATGCTCGGGAATTTTAAATAATATTGGCATATCTGTTTAAATTCCACCAGCGCTAGAAGGTAGACGTTAATTGCCTAACTGTAAGCCAACGCTAGCAAATTATTACTAAGCAAAGGCTTAGAATTAGATCTAGACATAGAAATCAAATTAAATATCAAATAATAATTAGCTATAACCCTGTTCCTGATAATGATGCTGAACAAGGATGGTCCTATATTTGGCTACTATTGCCAATGCAAAACAGGAGCGCGAACTATAGGAATGTGTGCACATATAGCAGCAGTTATTAGGTTTTGGGCTATGCAAGGCACGAAGAAGTTATTAGGCTACCGCAAACCAAAGTGCTAGCCGCTACTCAAGATGTTTTAAACAGACATGCTGCCGTCTAAATGTTCCGTTTCTTGTATATAAATCATGTAAATATTAGGTTGTTTATTGTATGTATAAGTTCCACTTTTTATCATGTAAATAATCATATTTAATACTAATTTTTGTTGAAACACCCTGTATAAAATGTTAGAAAGTACAGAATAATAAAAATTACAAAAAAGTATAATATGTAATGGTAACACTTGCGTATATCAATGTTAAAACCCACTGAACAGCCATTATTCTTATTAGGCACTATTACTTTAACGCCCTGTATATCAAAAACTAGCCATTATATTAAGTTGGTCCAATAACAAATATTGTTCAGATAGTTTTAGTCTATAACATATTAAAATTTAATTAAATTTGACTGTGGTCTAAAATCCCATAAGAGGTGTGCAGGGTCCTTTATTGGTTAACTCGATAGAGGCGCCTAATTTTCTATCCATGCTTGGTTCATTTAATTTTAAACCTCACTTTAATACTCCTACAAGAATTACTTCTAGCTCCCAAACGTGCATAGGTAACATATTTACAAATTTTGAAATAAACGCCCCGATTGCTGATAACATTTATATAGACTTCTCAGACCACAATGTGGTGCTACTTTGCATACAGGAAATGAACAATCCGAATGCGCAAGTTCTGCAACACATATCTAGAATAGGTAGGCGTTTCAATAAACAGAATTTAAATAAATTTTGTAATGCGTTAGCAACTGTGGATTGGTCATCACTGTATGCAAACACAATGAGTAAAATAGAGATATTCTATGAATTATTTATGTTTCATTTTAATAAAGCTTTTCCAAAGAAAAGGCTTAGTGCTAAAATTTATAAGAAGAATTGGATAACTGCGGGCATTAAAAAATCAAGTAAATCCAAACGTCAGCTCAAGCACTTAATTACAGTTTTTCCACATCCTATTTTAATAAGTCATTATCGCTCTTATTGTAAGGTATTTAAATGCGAAAAAAATGTATGTAAGTAACCAAATATGAATCTAATGGGGCAAAATCTACTTGGGATATTATTAGATATAACCTTAAAGCAGGCAACGAAATATAAAACGTTGAGATTAATTGTAATGACGTTGTAATTAAAGATCCGGTTAGCGTTGCTAACACGTTCAATAAGTATTTCACAAAATTTGTGGGCCCGGTTCAACAAAATATCTCAGTTACAAATTATAGTTCGAAACTTCCTCCGAACAAAGGGTCGTCTCTGTTCCTTAGTCCTACAACACGCTAAGAAATAGAATCTATCATCTCTACCTTAAAAAATACATCCACTACAGGACATGATGAAATACCTCAAAATATTATTAGAGCTGTGTCTTTTTTAATCTCTGAACCACTTTTTCATGTCATTAATTTTTACTTTGAATGCGGTCTTTTTCCTGACATTTTAAAGACCGTCAAGGTACGTGTTGCTAATTACCGTCCTATAACTATATTATCGCCGATTTCTAAAGTATTCGAGAAGGCATTAAAAAGTCGTATTATAGATTATTTTGAGGCAAACAAATATATTAGCGTGGAGCAACATGGATTTATTGCAGGTAAATCCACATCTACTGCGTTACATAGCATTGTAACTCACGTTATGAGTAATCTGAACGACAAAATGTATACTGCTAGCATCAATTGTGACTTGTCAAAGGCATTTGATATGATTGACCATGAAATCTTATTACATAAGTTATCCCACTACGGTATACGTGGACCAGTTTTAAATGTAATCAAGTCTTACCTTCACTCACGTCTTCAATATATAGAAATTGTTCATAAAAATGTTAACGTAATCTCCTCATTTAAATCAAGTTCAGAACAAATTGAATGCGGAGTTCCTCAAGGATCTGTTTCAGGGCCTGTACTTTTCGTAATTTTTATAAATGACCTACGGTACAACATTAATTTAGATTTCCCATGTAAAACAACAATGTATGCCGATGACACAAGTTTTGTAGTAGCTGGGAGTACACTGGAAAACCTAAAATCTAATGTAGCAGCAACCCTGTCTCAAGCACAGCATTGGTTTAACGAAAATAAAATGGTGATCAATTTGGATAAAACCAACGTTTTACTTTTTCAAAATAATAGATCCCCTTTAAATAGTCTGTTGGTTGGGAACAAGGAAGTAAACTTTGTAAATTCATGTAAAATTTTAGGACTGTACGTTGATAACAACTTTAAGTGGCAGGATTATATTTTAAAACTAACTCAAAAATTAAACAAGGCTTTATTTGCTTTGCGACGATTAAAATATTTAGGTTACACAGAAACATTAAAGACAGTATACCATTCCTATTTTGAATCGCATCTGAGGTATGACTTACTCTTCTGCGGTAAATCGAAATCAGCTGCCGAGATTTTTAAGCTGCAGAAAAAGGCAATTCGTATATTAGCCGGTGTCGGCCTGCGAGAATCATGTCGTTCTCATTTCATCAATCTAAATATTCACACCATGTATAATTTATTTATTTGTGAATGCCTAACATTCGCACATAGAAATATAAATTCGTTCAAACAAAATGCAGATTTTCATACGTATAACACCAGATCGCGTAATAAAATTCGAAATGAGACTACAAATTCAAGTATAGTGTACAAATATTTTAAAAATCAGGCAATACAGATGTATAACCACTTATCAAATGAGATAAAAAAAAGCCTCTAAGTCAACATTTAACAACAAAATTTGTAAGTATTTTGAAACATTTGCTTTTTACTCCACTCAAGAGTTTTTTGACACATCTCATAAAATTATATAGTGTAATTTAGTCACATATTAATATCACCTGTTAGTATATTTTGTTTTATTATGTGAGGTAAATAGTGTATTTACTTTTATTACTATTCCTCAATATGCTTTCTGTACTATATTTTATGTGTGTTTTATATAACGTATTTACTTCTACACCATTTGGTTAAGAATAAAATATCTATCTATCTATCTATCATAAGAGACAGACAATATTGATAATACTGATTAGTGATTAATTTATTTGTTGTTGCCGTTCCTACCCTTACTATTAAACCATAAAAAATATCTAAAATGCTGAACTGTTTATTGTGTTCAAACATAAACACACTAAAATACATTCAATAATATAAAATTCCTATCACTAAAAAATTTAAGACATCAGCTTATTTTTTTTAAATGTTGAACTTTGCTTTTTAGTTGAGCAATAGTTCTGTTTTTACAAAACTTTTCTAAAAACTGTTTCGTTTCATTCGTAATTCATAATTTCAAAATTATCAAAAATATAGAGACTTATTATTTCTCATGGTTACAAAATAAAGTCACCAAATGAATACATTTCATATCTGATTCCATTTTTTAGAATACGTTAACAATTCGCAAATCTATACTTTGAAAAATTAAAAAATCAAACATCCTAGAAATCTAGTTACTGTTATAATTTTCTATGATGGAAAATTGACATTAATAATCATATCTTCCATTTCTTTGCTTATACCTTTAAATATATCCACATGTTAAAATGTTTTCTTGTATTTTCAATAGTGAGTTTCTCGAAAACTGTAGCACATAGGGAAAATACAAGGATACTACTTTTTAGGAAATTAATCAAGCTTTCTTTTTATAACAAGTAATTTTTCGATATCTTTGGCGTGTAACGAGCTATTAGCGAAATAAAAGCTTTTCCTCAAAGGGGCGTTTGGAGGGGGCACTATCAGAACTGATTTTTGTGGTTTTATGATGTATCACCCCTCCACTAACGGTTTCTAAAGAAAAATCTCAAAAAATATTTTTTGCGATCTTCTTACCGACTGGACTAAATGTAGTTTTAGTAACATTAGATAAAATTTTCGATAAAAAACTTGGCTATCTGGATTTTCGGGGGATACTACAATAGGTCTAAGTGGTTTAGTTTATTTGTGTAATTTATGTAATCCACGCGTTTTACGTGTAGGACGTGTTAGTGGATGTAATTAGATTTAATTAAATATTGAATTTCAAACGATTTAGCGATTATGGCTATTGAACATTTTTGAAACAAAATTAAAGAATTTTACCAAGAACTGTGTTCAGTAGCAGGTTGCCATTTACGTTTTTCATAACACCAAATTTTACGTACAAACTGTTGGATTAGTTGTGAACAACTTATACATCCTTACTGACTTTATTATTATTTTAGAACGTAAAAATCAGGTACAGAATAACAAATTGACAAAGTGGTTCTTAAACTTAAATTTACAATTGAACACGAAACAATTAAAGATTAAATTTTTTAGATATGAACAAAACGGTAATTATCATAAATCTGACAAAATAATCAATTACAATTTACACACAACAATTAATACTTAAAAGCTATCAATAATTTGGTTAACCATGCCATTTAAAATTCTTCACGAATACACCATAAAAAAATATGAACAGAATTAAAAATATTCTTCTCAAAAATAATTTTCCTTTGCAATTGATTAATTAAACAGTTTGACAACGTATCCAAAAATTTAAATTCCGCGTTAAGCAGTATTACTTTAGATGTCAACATTCGTTAGATTATCTTTGTAGTTTTTCAATAATTTAGATTGTGCATAAATACCTAATACCAATTACGTAACTATACCTTTCATATCCATACTTTTACAATCGGTACAAAAGTAACCATAACAAAAAAATTATAATACACGTTAACAATACTCCAACAGAAAATACAAAACATAACCAATCAAATGTCGTTGACAGAATTGACTGCCATAATTTTTACAATTGTTATGTAGGGAGTACACAAATTTTTGAAGACATTTCACATAAACTAGAATGCTTTTAAGCTTTAAAAATTCACTAAACGCAAGTGTACGGTGAACAGTAAATTATCGAACGTGTATCATTCTCACTGTTAACTGAAGTTTCGATATACACTACCCGTCAAAATTAGCGAACAATTTAAATTCTGATTAAACTTTAATGGTGAATATTTTTGGAACCTATTAATCGATTTTGCCGACCTTTTTTTTTAAATTGTAGTACTGCCAATTCAGACAAGTAACTATCGATTAGTTTTATTCATATACAAGGTGACCTCATAAATTTTGTAACACCCTGTGAAGTGAACTAGTCTTTTTACCAACTTTTTACAAAAACTGATCAATAGAGCCGTTTATTAGTAGCATTTTCTTTTTGAATCATCTTTTTATCTTTATTATTAAAGATGATACAGAGGTTTTTGTCTGTACATGATTTTTTTTACTAAAAAATACAAAAAAAGCGTTAGCTAGCATCTTTTGCTTAAAGTAAAAGATGTTTTACATTATGTCAAGATTATGAAACGTCAATTATTTTATTTTGGAGTTAGTTTAGCAACTTAAACGTTATTTTTAAGTTGTAAAAGTTTCTTAATTTACGGTTTAAAAATGAATGGAAATCGTAATTTATCTGAAGCTGAATGTGTGGTAGTTGTTGCGCTTTATCAAGAAGGATATACTCAAATGCAGTTAGCTCAGCGGTTTGCGGTTTCTCAGGCAAACATTTTTCGTGTTTTAAAGCGATTTGGGGAAACTGGAATAAACACGAGAAGACGTGGATAAGGTCGTTCCCGACTAACTGGTCACAGACAAGACCGTTACATACATTTACTGGCTATTACAACAAGGTTTACCAACAGTACATTATTACGCAGCCAATTTACAGAACACTACAATTTTCCAATAAGTCAAGACACAGTAACAAAAAGACTGGTTGAAAATCAAATAAGGCCCTATAAGGCTGCCACTGGTCCAACACTTACCAGAGAACATAGACGACAACGCTTAGAATTTGCTCTTGAACGCCAGAATTGGCAAGAGGACTGGGCCAACGAAATGTTTTCAGACGAGTCTAGATTTTGTCTTTTAGTAATGACAGACGTAATATGGCGAACAGGAGGCCAGGAGAGAGATACGCTCAATGCAACTTTGTATCTACTGTGAACTATTGGGGTGGGCCAATTATGGTATGGGGTGGCATTTCTATAGAAGACCGAATTGAGCTAGTGATAAAGTGACTTGCTAAGTGCACAGGTGCCAGCAATTATAAAAATTCGTAGAATTTTTACTAAAACTTAAACATATTTCATAACGTTGCAAAAGATTACACACTAAGTAATCATGCATTCTCCCCCCAGACGTAATTTTAAAAACGTTTCAAAGTTTGGATACCACAGAGCATCCTCCACCACTCCTGGCCTACGGAATCTCACCCCGAAGCTGTGTATCTACCCTCGCAAATTCTTTATAAAAACGCGGCATGTGCCGCTAGAAAGGGATCTGAAAACATAATCCGAATAGAAATCGTGTGCTCTATCATCGCGCTCGCGCCGACCGCTACTTGTTTAAAACCGTCAGCCTGTAACCGCCGTCCGAAGCAGAAAACGAGACACTGCGATTTGAAAATCATCACCGAAGTCAAAGGGTTAGAGCTGCAGAGATTTAACATTGAACGTACGTAAGTTGAGATACCTACATCACTATACACCCGGTGAGAGGGATATGCAGGGTTGAAAGCCCGACATACCCTTTCATTACTACACACCTACACTGTGGACTTGGAGGGTAGTTGCCCTACATTCCATTGATCGCACGAGATCTTATTGTTTAGTTTAACAGGTAGACACTCAGATTACTAACAAAGGAGACCCACCTACACAAACTTACACAAACACTAAAAAAGAAAAAAAAACACCCCGACAAACGTACCAGAAACCGCAGAGTACCTGTAATCAAACCCTCGTCGGGAGATTAAGCTGAACACCTAGTTCACGCCGTTAATCCAGTAGAAAAGAAAAGCGTCCACGAAAACGAAAACTAGAGATAATAGTGTCGTCGTCGCCGCCAGTACCGAAAAACGTAAGTTATACCGTTTAAAATTAGTAAGATTGTTACCTGTAAACTAGAAACCATTCGGTGATCTATTTCGCAATTCAGATAATTACTGTTTCTGTTAAGTCATAAGAACGCGTTTTCAGTAATAACTCCCATAAAGAATAAATTACAATTATTCTAAATTTTAAACATCTGGCCAAGACGTTTGTGTCATCAATAAACGCGTTTTAAGAAAACAAACTTAAAAAAAAGGAAAAAAACCTTATCCCATATAAATAAAAACCTGTGTAATGGAAAAATTAATATCGATTATTTCTTTAAAGGCAGAGCACTTTTGTAGCAGTCTTATCTCACTTCCGACTTCTGTATTTTATACAGGGTCGCATTCAGGAAACAGTATTTATTTTCTTGGCAGTTAACTAACTATAAATTCGAGACCGGTCAAAAAGCGGGAATTAAAAGTAGAAACCCAAGCCCTCTATTAATGTTATGTTACAGAAAATCCAGAGGACCACCTAACCTTCCCTCAGGAACAATCCACTAGAAGGTCGAAAATACCGAGCGGACCGAAGAAACATTCTTTATTTATGTTCATTTGTTTTTATTTAAGTAGTTGTGTTAAATATTTAAAATTATAGCAAAATAGGGAATATATTTATATAAACTTCTTAATCTATTTGTTCAGAGTGTTGACGGCAGTAATAACGAACACGGATCCTTATTTTGCAAAATACGACTGAACTAAAGGATAAAATGAGAATTATTCATTTTAATTAGTGTAAGTAGTATAAACATATCAGTTTTACTGCCTTTTAACACTTTTTTTGCAGTTCTAAGTTATAATTTAAGAGCACGTTAATAGTAGGACTACTTTCCTATTTTTTATTGCAAATAATAAACATTATCTTATTAACTAGATCTGGCACATTAAAATACATTCAACTTGTTGAAAGTATCTTATGCAAATTACAAGAATTTGGTAATCTTTCAATACTTGTGGAAAACTATATTCCTTTTTCTTTTGTTTACTCTAATGACTAGGTGATAAGCAAGCAATAACGGAGTAAAAGACAGGAAAGTATTAATCTCGTATATTTATTGAAATTTACATAATCCTTTAGTTAATGATAAAAATCTTGTTGACCAGTTTCAAACGATGGGCATAGATACATGAGGTAATTAAACAGTAAAAATAACATAAACGATAACTACTTTAATTTTTTCTTAAAGTTTGTAAAATTGTATATACACAAGCAACAAATGACACAAATTGGTTATCTTTTAACGTTTATTGAAAACTGCAAAATTCATATTTCTTATTTATACCAATGACTGTAGTGAAATGAAAGTAATAATAAAAAGTTAGTTTTATTAAAACTGATAGCATTAATGAAACAAAAGGAAGGAAATTAATAGTCTTTAATATTTATATAAATTTATTTCACATTACGGTTAAGGTAGGAGAATTTCAAACTTTAGACATACATTAGTGAACAAATTAAATAGTAAAATATCATAAACGATAGCTGTTCCAATTTAATTTTATCTTAAAAGTTGTAAAATTGTATGTAAGAGAATCAAATTGCCGGAAAGTAGTAAACAAAGACGAGAAAATCATTAATTTATAACATTTATTAAAACTTACTTAATACTTTAGTTAATGAAAAAAGAGCTTTACCGATGTATTTCAAATTTTAGGTATACATCAATGAGTCAATTACATAGTAAACGTAATATAAGCGATAGATATTTATATTTAACTTAATCTTGAAGTTTGTAAAATTGTATATATGCAAGTCAAAATGACAAAATTGGCAATCTTTTAATATTTATTGAAAACCACCTATAATTCATGTTTTTTGATTCTCCAATGAACATACTAAAATGAATGTAAGTCATAATAAAAAGTAAAGGTTTTATTAAAACTGATAACAGTAATTAGACAAAAGAAAAGAAATTAATCACCTTTAATATTTACTTAATACTATCGCTAACGGTAAGAGAATTTCAAATTTTAGGTATACATTATTAAACAAATTAAAAAGTGAAATAACGTAAAAGATATCTATTCAAATTTAATTTTATCCTAAAAACTGTGAAATTGTATGTATGCAACATACTTAATAATTTGGTAACTGATAAGATAGTTTTGCCGCCATTAAATTAGCTAATTAAATGTTAAAAATTACACAAATGAGGCATTTAAATTTTATTTTATTAAAGTCCTCAAATTGTATGTTTGCAAATTACAATTACCGAAAATTGAAAAGAATTTAAAACTTCGGTTCTTATATTTACTACAGTTTCAATAGTCAACAAGTTACAATGCAATATAAAGTTTTTGTTTAAAACTGGTGACACAGGTAGAATAAAGAAACGAAATTAATAGTCTCTGACATTTATTGACATCTTGATATTTTACTTGATTATAAACGTGTTTTGTTGGTCAACATCAAATTTTAGGCATTACAAATAAGCTAATTAAATAGTAATAGTAAAAACATAGTTACCTATTAAAATATAATTTTTTTAAATACTTTGAATCGCAAAGAAAGTTGTCACATTTAATGAAATAACGCATTTATTTCCTCTGGTCCAAACTTTTGTCACAAACTGATGTAACGTACAAATTTTAAATATTTTTTCAAACGAAAGACATTATTTCCAGTATTAAATGAATACAATAGATCGGAAAAGGAGAGACGTGAAATAAACAACAACCCGTTAACCTTGTAACGAACGTGGTTTTAAGTGTATGGTGCGACATTGTAAATGGTGCTACTAAGACCATTTTATTATACTTTCCGATGGAAGCTCCGTGTTCAGATCTACAGCGTCAACTAAAATCGCAATTTTATAGATATGCGTCCCTTGTAGCACCCGGACTAAATTTTATATATATACGGCAAAAAATTTTATTATTGAAAATCTGGATATTTTTGGTGAAATAGTTGTATTGCATATTTGTAGCTGACATTTCCAATACCATAACACTTTACTAAGTAGATACGCTGATCTAACATTTTTGACGTGTGTGATGGTACATAAAATATGTAACTTTACTGTCGCAGAAAGGGATTTTGTTTGACAGTTGCTATCGAAGTGCAACTAGATTTTCGACTTGCATTATCAGGCAAAGCTCTTGAATTTGGAGTAGTCTCATTGTGATAAAAAATATTTGATATGCTATTATCCTCAAATTTAAAATTAGCATAAATTTTCGTAAAATAATGGCGTATTATCAACAGAAAAAGTACTTCACCTGAAAAGAAATTGAAAAATGAAGAATTTTATCAAAGTAGGACTATCATCCTGAAAATTTGCATATGGTCATAACTTCTCATTCCGAACAACTTTTCTTCAAAAGATTTTGGCATACTATGAACAAAAAAGGTACTTTACCTAAAATGAAAATAGTTTTTGCTCAACTGTAAAGGCCTACTTGATTTTAAAAAATCGAAATTAGGCTAAAAATAAGTTGCCAAGAAAAACTTTTTATGAAGAATAACATTTGGCCGAAAACTCCAAAATGAAAAAGTTTACAAGAGTGCTCAACCCCATCCTGGGACACCCTGTATATATATATATATATATATATATATATATATATATATATATATATATATATATATATATACAGTCATTCAGAAAACATGTCCACCCCTACTATTCTCGAGATCTGTTAATGATAGCGAGTTGCGATAAAGAGCGTTGGATTAACAGGATTTTTTATTGAGATTCAATATTCTAGCAAAACTATTTCACTAAAACTCTGACTACGTATAAGAAACTTAAAAAAAGCAAGCTTCGACGTTCTTTTTTTTCTGGTGCTAATGTGAGAAAATAATAACGAACTCTTTGGTATATGTAAATCTCCTAGGTTAAGGAAATCCTACAGATTTTAAATTTTTACTAGATATTTGCTCTTATGCAAAATATCGAAGCACAAAGAGGAAACATTTGATTTCTTAATAAATTAAACTAAATTAACTCAATTTTTTCAAATAACAACTCATACTAAATTATTCATCCCTGAAAGCGTCCTTGTAAACTCTATTCTTTACCGTTTACATTTTGAAAAAATATTCACGAGTTCTTATTTTATACCTTAAAATGTGTGTTAATCTAAGGTACATGTTACGCCATATGCGTTTTCTTAGTTTTTTTTTTCTAATTTTGGCAGATTATTATTTGAAAAATGTTGAATCGAATGGTGCGACAATAAAATAAAAATTTTGTCTATACAGATTAACAGATGTGCGTAATCCTATTCTTAGGTAGTGAAATATGAAAATGACTTAGCGAGCCATAGATCTAAATTTGCAAAACAATTTACTTGTCACTGTAGTATTATCAAACTAATAATTGTTGCTTGTTAAGTACATGTAAGAAAAATGGTCGATTACAGCAGTAATGAGACTGATATGTTTGAAACTTATATTCAGTGTGAGAAAAATGCTAAAGCTGTTGCGAAGGCGTATACTGTAAGATTTCCTGATCGAAATCACCCCTCAAGAAAAATTGTTTCGCGTATGGAGACTAATTTGTGTCAACGTGGTTGCTTCGATCAAACAAAGAAAACAACAAAAATCAACAGAAGAGCGATAAATAAGGTGAATACTATCGTTACATTAGATTCGGCCAATCCAAATACCAAATACGTTTTTCTATCCACATATGGTGTGGTGTAATTGACAGCAGATTACTAGGACCATTCTTTTATGAATACAGCCTAGATCAGAGACACTACCTAGAGTTTTAAATAATAGATTCGAAGCGTTCCTAGATGACGCTCTACACATCAATGCTCCACACAGTGGTATTTTTCAACACGATGGTGCACCAGCCCATACAGCCAATGCTGTGTCACGTTACTTGAATGAACGATTTGAGACATGGATTGGCACCCACGGGCCCATACGTTGACCACCGCGGTCACCAGGCTTAACCGTGTTAGATATCATTCTGTGGGGTTATTTGAAATACCTCGTGTACGATAAGCCCCCAATGCCACAAAATTTAGAGGAACTAACTGAAAAAATTGAAGTATCGTGCAGATTACTCACTCCACAAATACTTAGAAATGCCACGAATAGATCTACGATGAAACGTTTGCAACTGATAAATGTCTAAGTGCTTATTTAAAAATTCATGCTTAAAATAATCATCGAACGTGGAACAATCAGGTGTCCTTTTAATGCTCCATGGTTGTTAGTAACTAGAGTTACAGAAATGAGTTAGTATAAAGTCCGAATATGTATTTGAGAGAAGAGAAGAAATACTATCCGCGTATTAGCTTTATTAATATGTAGGTAAACGAAGTCAGTATGTTGTTTAAATCTCTTCTGGCTCTACTTATTCACCAATGTTTCTGTACAAGGCTATACGCAGTATTTCTTCTGAGAGAAATACAGTATTCGCCAAAATAAACAGTACCGAAATATGAAGGGTCATGGAAGGGTTTGGGCGATATCTGTTTGTTATGTTTGGCTTATATATCATTAACTGTTATCATAATATTACGCTCATGTTAAAATCGTTCTGAAAAAGGTTCTGACAACTGAGGAAGGGGTATTTATAGAAGAATATTATTTTCGTTCATACCAAAGTAGACGGGGCAATGGCCCAAGTTTGAAACAAGTTTTTGAATAATATCGAGCAATTTAATAAAGCTACACCCAGTAATAGCTTAATGTTAGCAATTGGTGCGAAATTTCGTCGCACTGGTAGTGTGCCAGCACAAGGGTTCTTCAGGTCGTCGAAGAACATTTTGTTTCAACGACAATGAAGAACGGGTTCTTGACAAGGTTTTGCAGTCTCCACAAAGGAGCTATCGATAAACTGCGTCTAAATTAAACATCAGTGAAATATCCACACGTAGAATGTTCAACGGCATTGGTGTTTATCCATATCGTATTCAAATTGGATAACGACTAAACGATGTGTAGAAACGTTCAAGAAAAGCTTATTGTAGACGGATGTTGAACCTAGTACACAAACATACTGATTTCTTGAAAAATGTGTGGATTTCGGACGAAAGTCATGTTCACCTAATTGGTTATATCAATAGACAAACAACTCGATTTCATGGATTTGAACGCCCTGGTTTCATTGTAGAAAAACCACTTCACAGTGCTCGAGTTACGTTTTGGTGTACACTATCGGGGCACGGTTCTTATTTTGTTGAGTATGGGAATCAACACGCAATTACTGTTAATCAAGAGCGGTACAGGAAGAACATCATCATAGCTTTTGAGAAAGATTTAAGAAATTTTTGCCGCACACAAAGTTTACAGTTGAAAAGGCAATGATACCAACAGGATCGCCCCACAAGCTATACAGCCAGCTGCTCATGACAACTTCTCCACGAGCATTTTGGAAACAGAATAATTTCTCGTGGAACGGACTTCGATTACCCTTCACGTTCACCTGCACTTTCGCCACCTGCTGCATACATTTGGGGTGTGATGAAAGAGTCAGTATACCGCTCTGATGATGTACCAATGGATATTGCGGAACAACGGCAAACAGTAATAACTTAATTCCTGCAACGGCGTCAACCAGTATTTATGAATATGTTCAGTAATCTGCAAAATCGCTATGAAGCTTATTTATGCCGTAATGATGTTCGTTTTGAACATGTAAATTATAAAAAACAATAAAGTTGTACTTTTAGCTACTGTATATTTTTGCGAATAGAGCAGTTCAAAATAATTTGCACGACGGAGTTATTTATTATATCTGCATCAAATTTTTATTAATAAGGTTTCAGTAAGCTGCAAGAAACTCATCACTAAACCTGATGGTGGTTTGAGTTACATAAATGCAATGGTCCATTACATCTTCGCTGTGATGGATCATAAATATGAATTCTAATGACGTACTATTAAACATTTCCTTATTGAAGAAGTAGGTTTCTAAATCAAACTGACTTTGTATGTGTACCCCACTATTTAGGATTGAGTAGCATCCAAGTGAATAGTATTCTACCCATTTTGTAATAATTATCGTTGAATCACGTCTAGACCATTGAGCCAGTTGGCTATTATTACTGCTTACCATGTGAATGATGTAACACATCACTTGTAGATGACTAACAGAAATAAAGAAACTCCGTAAGCGGGGATGTGGACTTATAAACAAGAGGATGACGAAAAATTGGAGAAATTCGTGTACGGTTAAGACGTCAAGCCGAAAAGTAGCTGTTTAAAGATTCAGATGAACAACTAATCGACCAAATTACAGACGACTCAGTCGTCAAAGAGGAAAATTCCTTGGAAACGATAGAAGGACAACTTTCCGAATTTAACCAACAATCCACAAGTTTTCCACCAATGGTTAATACCGTTTACTGAAAGAACCAGGATTCAGTAATAAATTAGCAAAAAAGTGTACAGGATGTGGATTGGGGACACATAAAAATCACAACTACCCGGGTAAAGATGAAATATGTGGAAAATGCACTATATGCGATGTTGCTTATCCAAACGAAGATTCCAAGCAGCAAAGAACACCAATACTTCTAATAAACGGTTCAAGTCCAGATCTACAACGGAGGTGGACTATATCTCTGAACCGGAGGACCCCGAGTACGTTTTCCACATTGACAGTGAAGAGGTAATCGAATACAAAGTAGGGGGAATAAACATAAAAATGTTAATTGACTGGTACTAAATCCAATATCATATCAGAATCAACCTGGCAATTCCTAAAAAAATTTGAAATCGCCGTAACAACCAAATAAACCCTAATAAAACATCGTTAGGCTATGGATCAAAGGAACCAGTAAATATTTCGGGATTGTTTGAAGCCATTGTCGAAATAGGCCACAAAAAAGAATGAGTAACATTTTACGTAATAAAAACGATAAGAAAAAATTATTGGGAAAAGACACTGCAATTCTATTAGGTGTTCTCAGAATTGGGTTAAATATAAATAATATAACCACAAAACCATTTCCAAAATTTAGAGATATACTTATAAATATCCCCATTGATAAAACCATAACCCCAATTAGCCAGCATTACAGGAGAGTACCAACGCTAGAAACAAAAATAAATAATAAACTGAAAGAACTAAAAGACTTAGATATAATCGAAGAAGTAAAGGGTTAATCGGAATGGGTATCTCCAATGGTACCGACCTTAAAGAATCTGGCGATACACGAATATGCATTGATATGAGGAAGTCCAATACTTCAATTCATAGGGAAAATTATGCCCTACCGACAATGAATTTGCTTTTTCCCAATTTCGGACAGGCTAAATATTTCTCCAAACTGGACATACAGAACGCTTTTCATCAAATAGGAATTTCGCCAGAATCAAAATATATTACCACATTTATAAGTAGCAAGGGGTTCTTCGGTTAGAAAAGACTAGTGTTCGAAATAATGCGGCCCCGGAAATATACCAAAAGGTTTGACAAGAAATGCAGTTGCCCTGTGAAGGCATTGTTAATGTCATTGACGATATACTCATCTACGGAAAGAATGAAGCCAAACATGATCATCGGGTAAAATTCACCCTTAATCTACTGCAGGAAAATGACGTACTCCTTAATAAAAAATGTTTATTTAAAATATCTTAGGTCAGTTTTCTTGGACACAAATTATCCCCCAATGGAGTAAGGCCTCTAGAAAGTTACATAAACACAGTAAAATCGTTTAGAACACCAATTTCTCTAGAGGAGGAACACAGTTTCTTGGTCAACTACATCCGTAAATGGATTGAAAACCGGGTTACATTAACAGATCTCTTACGAAAAATTTTAAGGATAAATCTGAGCAATCATGCTAGTATTATGGTACACTGGGCCAATGAACAAATGTGTGCATGTGAAGAACTAAATGGATCCCTATCACTAACCTTAGGTTATTATAATCCAAACGACAAAAGACAAGTATTTGCCGACGCTAGCCCAACTGACCTAGGTGCTGTCCTAATTCATTTTAATAACAATGGACCCAGACTAATTGCATATGGCAATAAAAACCTCACCGATTGTGAAAAACGCTCTTGTCAGACAGAAAAGGCAGCTTTATCCTTGGTAAGGGCAGTGGAGCTCACAGTACTCTTATACGGAAAAGATGAGTTTGAATTAATAACGGATCGTAAACCTTTGGAAGTGATTTTTGGAAAGAGATATCGTGCACGTGCACGTATTGAACGTTGGGTTCTACGCCTATAGTCATTCAGGTATAAAATAGTCTATCGTTCAGGAAAAAATTAATATCGCTGATCCCTTATTTCGACTGTGCCAAGCCGGTACAGGTCCATCTTTTGAAAACTATGCTCAGGTTAAACAAATCATCGAGTACTCCCGTCCAATTTCTGTGCCAATCAAGGATACTCAGCAACCATCGAAATAAGACGAAGAGATCTTAAAACTAAAATCAGGACTTGAAACTGGTATCTGGCATGACCCAATCAAAAACTGGCAAGTGTTTCAGCAATAATTTTGTATAAGTGATGATATTATATTAAGAGGCACAAAAATAGCGGTTTAAATATGTCTAAGACAAAGAGTTCTAGGTGCGGCTCACGAAGGGCGCTCTGGAACAGTGGCCATGAAATCCAGGTGTCAACCAAAGTGTGGCCGAAAATCTACAAATTCGTCAAATCTTGTAAAGCTTGCACTTTGGTTTCAACACCTAGGTCTCCATACTCTATGAAAAGAAGAGAATTACCAAGTGGACCATGGATTGATGTGGTAGTCAATTTTATGGGAACACTTCCTACCCTTTTCGTTATTATTAACTACTTTAGTCGATATAAAGAAATTAAAATAATGAAAACTATAACATTCACCAACACAATTCCCATTACTAAAGAAATATTTTCAAGGCTTCTGACGGAAAATAATTTATTAGCCAAGAGATGAAATCATTCTGCAACGAGAACGGTATTAAATTATACAATAAAATTCCATATTGGCCTCAAATGAACTGGAAAGTCGAATGGCAGAACAGAAGTAATTTGAAAATCAGCCAAGCTTTAAAAGAAACTGCAACAGGAACCTATGGACTACCAGATAATGTATAATGGAACACACCAAATAACGATTGGACAAATCCCACGCGAATTATTTTTCCGACGGTAATTCAGAGACAAACTTCAATATGCTATCGACACAGAGCACAAAATACCTGATGAAGAAGTCCACGATAACAACCAAATAAGAAAATAAAAAGGGAAAGAGTATGTAGATTTAAAAAGGAAGGCAAGTCAAAGCATTTACTTGGAAAACATGTGACCAGTTTTATCAAAAAAATTTAATAAAACCCAATAATAACTCCGGATTTCGATTCAACACCATACACTATTATTGATAAAATGGTGGTGATATCTTGATTCAGGATGGAATTCAGGGCAACAATATAGACGAAATATCATTCACTTAGAGAAAGCCGAAGGTAATTGGGAAGTTGCAGAAAATACATTAAGTTAAGTTATTTATTGTTATTGTTATTATATTCATTGTTGTTGCTGTTATTGTTCTTACTATTACACTGTTTATTATCATATTCGGTTTTTAAAAACATTTTGTGAATTTATTATTGCTAGGTAAATCGATGAAGATGTTGTAGGATAACTAAGCAAGAAAGGGAAGAGATGTACTGATGTAACACATCACTTATAGATCACTAATAGAAATAAAACGAGAAATAAGCGAGGATGTGGGATTAATTCGTAATCATACTACGGTAGCGATCAGTTAGTGCTAAATTGTATGGAGTGTTTTATTTAAAAATCCCCGTATGAACATAAATGAAGAAGTTTACAAACACTACATTATGTGCCGTATGTAACTCATACTTTGCACATCACAATGTATTGTTCGATAACCCTTTTGACGTAAACAGTAATGGGATTCTGATGTAACTAAATTAAAATTAATAAAGTTACCATAAAAAATTATGAATCATACATTTACATAGTTTTACAAGTTCGAATAAGATTATCGTCGTTAGATTTTATCCCCGAAATTGTATGTAAACGAAGTATGCAGTCTCGAATAGAGAAGGTATAAACAGAAAGGCTTGAATGCTCTCTCGGAAGATCGTATTTTCTACGACAACGTAACACTGTTTACTTATAAGACAATATACAAACATTCCTCTAATTGCAATTAAGCTTTACGTTGCACGCAAGTGTAAACTAGCACACTAAGCTTTTGTAATTAAATTCCCGCACGTAAAGTAAAAAAAGTACATGTACGGCGTAAATCTCTAAACTTACACAGTCACAGCAGAGTGTGGATATAGGGTTAAAAATCAATAATGTTGAAACACCAACAAACCAAATAAAAGTTTACAAAGTTGGCTTCATTAATTGTGTTAGAATTACTTCAGCTCAAAGCATAAAAAGATACTGAGACTCCGATTAATTTCAATCTGTTGTTTAAGTTTCCATAACTAATTCAGACTTAGTTCGATTTCTACGACTAAAGTTTGGAAGTAATACGTTAGAAATTAAAAAAAAAGAAATTCAATGACTGCATCCACTGAGTCAATTAAGCTGGCTGTAACGACTTATTTAATTAAGGTACAATGTAATTCACTTAAGCTTAAGCATGACGTTCTTAAACGTCATTAAGTTTGTGGATTAATTTTTTAGAGCGTTTTAATTAAAGTTTATTTCGATTCGAGCCCCTTTCAATCACTGTCAGCCTTACTAATTTACTATTTCGTAAACTGAATTTGTTTTTGAAGAAAATAGGTTTAAAAAAATACGTAAAAATGAAGTATGAATTATTTTTATCATCAAAGCATATCTTCGATTGAACGATTATTATTCTTTTTCGTTTGCGCAATTTAGAATGCTCACCGAAAAATTCGTGCTAAACCCTAAACAGTTTGTCCTCGTATTCTTATATTCTGAAAGTCCGTTGGGATTGGCATTTGTCTCTTATATAACGCTTGTGTCCTCATCAATCTCAGTCTTTAGATAAAAGGACCATTTTTTCATATTTATAATAAATATCTTTCAAACATGATGCTGCTATTATTTATTTTCTTTGGAAAATAAAGTAAGGATTGAGTAAATAAAACGGAAAATATGAACGGTTTTATAGTAGTCTCCGTAATAGAGCAGTGTTTACCTTTCGGTACATTTTTTATCTCATTTTTTTTGTACAAAGATATTTATTTATGTATGTTAAATAATGTATAAAATATTTTGTAGTTCTCGCCGGATTCCGTATGTTCTGGAATATTCATTTTAGTTTCAGAATGTGTAATTGCTTGAAGGTACTTATAGGGTAGGTATTTATGTTTATCTACCAGGAATTTACTAAATTGTAAGTTTCCATTTCTTTATTTTCTTTCTCTGCAACTTAAAATAGTTTTACTGGGTTTGTTTATTTTTGGTTATAGAAAATTGGAGACAGGTCCTCCTTATTTAACTTTCACGAAAACAATGCCCGGATTATTCCCTATATTGCACTTAGGGTCGCCAGTTATGCTTCTCTTTAAAACTAGATTTTGTATATAAAGCAAATGCAATTATATACAGTAAGATTGCAAGAAAAAGTCTCTAGAGAGAGTGTTGAGAACAAATAAAATTTTTTTCTTAATTTTAGTTCGTGGAATGTAAAATCCTTTATATAACGCCACTGGATGTATTAAAAAAAGTAATAAATAATACATTCTGAATGTAAAAGTACTTGCATTAAAGTAACGTATTGATTTATTTCATAACTTCTTTCGTAAGTATAGTATCCTTTATATTATGCCACTGGATAATAAATAACCAATAAATAATGCATTTTGGATGCAAAAATAGAGTAAAGTTACATATTAAATTATTTGATAGAATCTTCCGTACATGTAAAACTCAACGAGGTAACGGATTATCTAACTTATGCGAAAAACAGTAAAGGACAGATTGAAAAAGAATAAGAAAGTATTGGTAATAAGTTGTAGATGATGTGGACAATCTTATGTAAACATATCAATATCATAGTTTTAAGGAAATAATTGCAGTTTTAAAATAATAGACGACAGTTGTACCTATAAAATAAATACCTAGAAACTGAACCCGCTTGAATAAAATTAGTTTAAATAGTTACTTCATCAATTATATTGGGTTGTAAATTAAATATAGCCCAAGTATTTAAACCATTTTGGAGTTAAGCGATTTCTAATACAATCTATTTTTCGTATAGAAAATCAATATTTTAACCTTTATGATGGGAAAACTATAAAAGCAAATTAAGTTTGGGGAAATGCTGAAACAAACGTTGAACTAATTGGTAGGTCAGCACGAACCTACATTCGTACATACGTACACACGTACCGGATGGACAACTAAGAACGGCCGTCGGCCATATCTCAAGAATGGATTATAGCACAGGTTTGGGAAACAAAATTTTATAACAAAAGTGGCCTCGAGAAACGCCTAGAAATTATTTTCAGAATTGTAGGTCCACCGCTAGAGGGCGTATTTGGCAGTTACAATTTTAAAAAGCAAAATTTTTCAAAATTTACTCAATTAATATAATCAGATTCCCCGACAAATTTTGCATATTTTTTATTTGACCAGTTTTAGTCTATCTCTTCAAATAAGGGGTGGGGGAGAGTGGGAACCTTGTTACAAAAAAAGCCTTTAATTCAGGTTCTGCTTGACCGATTTTAATAAACTTGATGTTGTTTGAAAGACCTTTGTTAAACAATAGAAAATTTGTAAATTTGAAGCAATCTGTTTAATAACATAAAGGCTAGAGGGCGCTGTTTAATATTTTTTTAATATTGTGTTTTCTCTTTACAATTTTAAATGGAAGCATACAAATTTAAGTAGGTCTTTAAAAATTAGACTAAATTAGTAATAAAAACAGTGAAAACTGCAAGTCGATATCTTTTTCCTATCCTGAGATATCGTAAGAAACAGGTAAATGGCGGGAATTGTTCTTCCAACGTCTAGTAGGCTAGTTCGCGTTAACGGAAAATATTAAATTTAGCCTGGATGAAAAGATCTTACATTGGTATGCAGTAATTTAAACTGTTATCATAATAATGTTATGGTTGCCGCTAGATTACCTAAATGTAATGCTGTCGCTACTAACAATGAGAACAAATTATAAAATAATAATGTGCTAAATCTAACAATTAAAACATTAAATAAATAACTACGTAATTAGTGTCGCCTTAGATGTTCGAAATGTCGTCCATCATTTTCAATGCATGAAATCAATCGCTGACGGGTGGAGAGAACAGCAGTTTCAATTTCTGCCCTTGAAATACTTCGCATTGTCTGTCGTATTCTTTCAATGATGTCAGCTCTTATTGTGGGTCTATCGGCATAAACGAGATCTTTTATTCACCCCCATAAATAAAAATCTAAACAAGTTAGGTCTGGAAAGCTTGGTGGCCAAATAAATAAACTTCCACGTCTTATCCACCTTTCAGGGTATGATTGATCTAAGAAATTCCGAACATCTCTAGAATAATGTGCCGGGCACCCATCATGTTGCAAGAGCATGTCACGACGAATGGCCAAGAGTACGTCTTCTGAAAGAAGTGGCAATTCGTTGCTTATTATTATTGGTACCTTTTTACTTTACTTTGCCTCACTTAATTATCATGTTGTTAGTTAAAATCTATTCACATAGCATAAGATAATTTCATTAAATAATTTGGCGTTTTATTGAAACTGGACATAAAATGGCAGCAATACATGTCATGTTGTCACAAGTTAACTTTGATGTAATGATATTTTCGGTATGATAAAAATGATAAACATATAACGACAAACGAAAAAAATTACAACATTTTTATCATTATAATACCGAATAAAGCATGCATTAATAAATAAGTAGTCACTTGTGTTCTCTTAAAATATTTTGGACGGTGGTTCGACAATACCCAAGTCTCTAGCTATAGCTCTGGTGCTTTAATGAGGATTAACATTTACATAAGCTAAAACATCAATAACATTTTCCTCTGTTTTACCTCTGCGTCGTCTTCGGTACACAGGAAGATTCACATTCCCAGTAGTACGCACACGGTGTGCGAGTCGGAGAAAAACTCTTCTGCTGTAATGCCGTCTGTTTGGGCACTGCAGTGTATACACTCTAGCTGCCAACATATCAAATGCTTCTTCATTTGTAAGAATCATTTTGGTACGAAAAGATAAAGAAAATCTATTAAATGCAACACGATGAATAATTTTGACATATGCGTGAAAATCATATGCTTGTACGTATGTACGTTTATGTACGTATGTACGTATTTTGTACTGTATGTATGTACGTATTGTACGTATGTACGTATGTACGTATGTACGTATGTACGATAGAGCTGTACGTATGTATGTACTATACGTATGTACGTATGTACAACAGTATTCATATACATGTACGTATGTACGTCATGCTCATGTACGAGATGTATCGTATGTACGATGTAGATATGTACGTATGTACGATATGTACGTATGTACATTGTATTCGTATCTATGCGTATGTACGTATGTACTTATGTACGTATTACATGCACGTATGTACTAGTATGTACGTATGTATCGTATGTACGTATGTACGTATTCGTATGTACTTGTACGATTACGATACGCTGAATATGTACGTATACTATGCGTATTATATGTACGATATGTACGACATGTACGTATGTACGTATGTATCGTATGTACGTATGTACATGACTGTAGCGTATTAGCAGCACGAACTTATATCGTATACGTATGTACGTATGTAATGTATCGTATAGCTACGTATGTACGTATGTACTATGTACGTATGTACGTATCGTATGTACGATGTACGTATGTACGCATATGTACGTATGTACGTATGTACGTATACGTATGTACGTAGCGTATAGTCGTATGTACGTATGTACGATGTACGTATGTACGTATGTACTTATGTCTATGTACGTATGTACGTATGTACGTATGTAAGTATGTACGTATGTATATACCGGGTGCAACTAAGAACGGCCGTCATATCTAATGGATTATAGCACAGGTTTGGGAAAACAATTTTTATAACGAAAGTGGCCTCGAGAAACACCTGTAAATTATTTTCAGAATTGTAGGTCCATCGCTAGAGGCGGTATTTGACAGTTAAAGTTTCAAAAAGCAAAATTTTTCGAAATTTACTCAATTAAGGGGCATATTGTATAGTAACATAAATGCTAGAGGGCGCTGTTTAATATTTTTTAATATTGTGGGGTTTTCTCTTTAAAATTTCAAATGGAAGCATAAAAATTTAAGTAGATCTTTAAAAAGTAGACTAAATTAGTAATAAAACAGTGAAAACTGCAAGTCGATGTCTTTTTCCTATCCTGAGATATCGTAAGAAACAGGTAAATGCGGGAATTGTTCTTCTAACGTCTAGTAGGCTAGTTCGCGTTAACGGAAATTATTAAATTTAGCCTGGATGAAAAGATCTTACATTGGTCTGCAGTAATTTAAAATAATAATGTGATAGATTCTTTTAATTATATAAGAATGTTATATTTGTTTTCAAGCGATGTGTTAGTAAATCAAAAGCATAAAATATCAATAAAAACCGATATTTGCACAGCAACAACAAATACAGTTTAAAATATGAATTACCATTTACTGATGACAACAAGATTAGTAAAGAGGGCCATGTAAGATATAAAATAAATTCTCTGTTGAAAACAAGCGTACACATACGTACATACGCATACGCATACGTACATACGTACATAAGTACATACGTACATACGTACATACGTACATACGTACATACGTACATACGTACATACGTACATACGTACATACGTACATACGTACATACGTACATACGTACATACGTACATACGTCACATACGTACATACGTACATACGTACATACGTACATACGTACATACGTACACGTACATACGTAGCATACGTACATACGTACATACGTACACGTACATGCGTACATACGTATCGTATACGTACAAACGTACATACGTACATACGTACATACGTACATACGTACATACGTACATACGTACATACGTACATACGTACATACGTACATACGTACATACGTACATACGTACATACGTACATACGTACATACGTACATACGTACATACGTACATCGTACATACGTATCGTACATACGTACATACGTACATACGTACATACGTACATACGTACATACGTACATACGTACATACAGTACATACGTACATCGTACATACGTATCATACGTACATACGTACATACGTACATACGTACATACGTACATACGTACATACGTACATACCGTACATACGTACGACATACGTACATACGTACATCGCTACGTACGTACATACGTACATACGTACATACGTACAACGTACATACTACGTACATACGTACATACGTACATACGTACATACGTACACGACTACGTACATGCGTACATACGCATCACATGACTACGTCATACGTACATACGTACATACGTACATACGTACATACGTACATACGTACATACGTACGTACATAAGGACATGTGATTAAAGATTGTAAGTCAAATAGGGAGATTTTTAAGTATGTAAATTGTACAAAGTGGAATAACTGCAATAAAGATAACAGGGTAAATGCAAATCTCTCATCATTAGATAAAACTTTTCCTTGCTATCAAAATATTATAAATAAAGTTAGGCGAAACATTTATTGTTATTAATGCTGCGAGATCATCTAAATATAACTAACGACAGATTAAACAAAAATGAAGCTATCATTGACAAATTTGAAGACAGGAGCGGTGGGTTAAGGATATATTGCGCGGAAATAAATTTGCAACATTCGAGAGCGACCACGCATAACTTAATACAAGTTATTCTCGAACAAAATATTGATATACGTAGCGTTCCAGAACTAAATATCATAGAAAAGAATGCCTACCAAAGGTGTACCAAATAACATTCAGATGTTTGTACCGTGGACTATCAAAAAACGAGCAGCAATAATAGTAACAAACTTATAAATGTAACATTATTAAGCCAATTAGCAGAGGACATGATGACGGTGGAAGTAGAATACAAAAATTTTTATTGATTAGCAATAAGAGCTTATTTTGAATCAAACGAGGACTTGCAGAAGAGGTTACGGAAAATAAACATGGTCTTAGAATTCGCAAAGGATAGAGCAGTTCTTATTGCAATAGGCAGCAATGGAATATGTGTAATATTGCATTACTAGTTGACAAATCGAAGAGGAATAATTGTGGAGGAGTTTTAGGAACAATCGAATTCTACACACTCAGTTACAGCAAAAAGCAATATAGATCTAACAATCGTAAACTATTATCTATCAGGTAAAGGGCTGGGAAATTGAAGAAATTGAAAGCTGTTCAGACCACAGATTACTTACGGTCCGCATTTTGTCTAAACCGTTCCAAACCGACTAGATAGAACGTTACAGGAAACGATATGTAATAAGAGAAGAAGATTGGGAGCCTTTTCAAAAGCTTGTTAGTTGTGAAAACGAAGCAATTGAAGACACTGAATTTGACAGAAGAGCTAGAGAAAGGATAGATGAAGAGTAGAATTTTGAAACAAGTGTGGAAATATAGAGCAATGCAACAGAAAGAGCATGCAGGCAGAGCTACCTTGAGGCAAGACCGAAAAAGAACAACGGTGAACACAAATCGGTCCGTAGGTGGTCAGTTGAACTAACTGAAATGTGGGAAAGGGTAAATGCGTATAGGAAACAATACCAAAGAACTCAAAATAATGAAGCTCTAAGGGAAAAAAGAGAAAGAAAATACTATGAAGGAAAAAGGAAATACATATTGGAAATAAAAAAGCAGATATCAGCGTCATGTAGGAAATATTGTGAGATAGCTGATGGTACTAACCCGTGGAATATGGTTTACAAAATGACGGCCAGGCAAACAAGAAAACATTTTAGGTTAACAACAATTCAGAAGGAAGATGGCGAGTCTGCAGAAGATGCCAGGAGTTTTCTTGAATATATAATGACAGAATTCTTTCCTAACGACAATCCCGAAGACGACAGTGTGAACCAAAAACGAACAAGAAACTTAACTAAAATTCCTATAAATACAGAAGATGACAAAAAATTCTCTCAAGAACAGGTGAAAAGTATACTGAAAAATATGAACCCAAGAAAATCCTCAGACGAAGACATAATAACGTGTGAAATCGTACGGAAAATATTCACTAAATTTCCTTGCCTTGTAACTGGGGTATATATCAATGCTTAAAGAGAGCCCATTTCCCTAAAGAATGGAAAACATCAATAACAGTACCTACTACGAAACCTGGAAAAGAGGACAAAATAATGGCTTCAAAATTTCGCCCGATTAGTCTAATTAGCGTGAATGTAAAGTGTTGCGTCTACTCATTACATCCCAGTATTTTTTTTATTATTATGCTTTTTTTGTAGCTTTTAAGAATTAATATTTTAGTAATATTATCCACCTTTTGCTTATTTATTTTCAATGTTAAATGCACTCAATTTATTAACAATAAATATTAATTCATGTGGTTATCTGCGCGTGGCTAGCCCGAAAAAGGAACCCTACTCATGAACAATATGGCTCTTGCGGGAATTGTATAATCAAGGTAATCAAGTGGTCCATTGGTCGTATGGTAGAAGTATATCCCGGTTCGGATAATATTACGTCTAAATCTTTTTTTTATTATTATGTGTGTTTGTTGCTTTTAAAAATTTATATTTTAGTAATATTGTCCACCTTTTATTTTATTTCTTTTCAATATTAAATGCACTACATTTATTAATAAATATTAACTCATGTGGTTATCTGCGCGTGTGTGATTCTACTTTAGGATGTACCGACACGCGTGGGACATGAGTTGATTGTGGTAACTAAAACCGCTATCGCGTACACATTTTACGCTGTGTTCGTACTTACAAAAATCAGATACAGTCGCATATATCATCGTACTATTTTAAGCATATCGCTTTGTCATTATATTGTGCGTTGTGGATAATTACCCATTGTGACCGCGTACTTGTGTGAGATTACGCGATTCGGGGTTCTCGTGGCTGGCCCGCAAAAGGAACCCTACAGATGAACAAGATCGTTCTTGTGGCAATGATATAATCAAAGTAAGTCCTGAAGGCGGCCGTTTTACTAGGATAACTGCCCATGTCCATTTTAAATCTTTGCAATTTGAATATCGAAGGTTTTAATCTTCATTACAAAAAAATAACTAAAATATTGTATCGAAAAATAACACGATTCTTAAAAAAACTTATGATCAACGGGTAATGAAATACTGCAACGTGTCTAACCTACCACGTAAAATAAAAAGGAAGAAGGGATGGAGCGCACTTGAGAACTCAGTCTTAACGATAGATTAATCGTGAAGCACTTTGTAGGCGTGGGCAGTTTTGAAGCGTAGATGAATATGATATATCATTAGGTTAGTGAGATAAAATTATTGTGGCAAAATTAACAAGTATAATACATCAGAATTGAGCGCCACAAGCTTTAAAATACAAAAATTATGGTTTGATGAGAGAGGCTCCGTAAAGCTTGAACCCGGGAGCAGAGAAAGAAATAAGTAAACACCAGTTCCCTTAAGTACCTTTAGATTCCCAACAAAAGTACTAAACACGTTCCCTCTAACTGCACAAAATATAATGATCACAGTTATTTATCACATGCGAATGTTTCTAGTATTACTTTACCTTAAACCTTCCCAAAAGGACTAAACACGATTAATTTATATGTATAAAGTGTACGGATCACACTTACTTACAGGCAAATAATAATAATAATACTTTATATTAAATTTTCCTCCAAGATGATTACACGAATTCATATTGCGAAGGCAAGTTAGTAAGGTTAATTATATATTCCGAAAAAGCAAATATTAATTAAACTTCTCGCGTACGCTGAAAGATTTTTCAATTCAAGGTTATAACCTGAAAAGGAAGAGATGTATACTACTCAAACGGTAGCACAAAACTGCTAGTGATTCCCGAATGATAAAAGGGACGGCAACGTTAATACAATTATTGAAGCGCGGCTCAAGAGATTTGTTTATTATAAGTAACTCCAATTTATATTATTATAGCCATTTCCTAAAACAATTAACGTTATTTTCAATTTACAGCAATTTCACAGTAGTGCATTATACTCAAGTGGTGTACATATGACCGTTATGTAAAGCAAAGAAAATTGTAGACTATACATTTATAACAAGGTAAATCTTGCGTTATGACTGCGGCGGTACTATTAATTAAGGCACACTTTTATTTTGTAGGAGCGATATTGTCCTCTACAGAAGGCAGTTTCCGAAGCATGAAGATTCTCACCTGGTTTGAAGTTATAATTTTATGGCCAGATATTCATAAGCTTCGTCCTGGTTAATACACGTTAATACACCATTGCCAAGAAGATGCCAGAAGCCGCTCCTCACAAGCACACTCTCCGCTATCCAGACTTCTGGATAAACGATGTAGGAGGGGGTGAGTAGGGAAATTAAAGGGAAGGAAAGCACGAAGGGGAAAGGAAAATAAGAGATTGTTGTAATGTAACTCAGGAATTAAAAAAAAATTGCATGTGGATATACTCCACTAAAAGAGAAATGTATATTTAAACAAAAGAATTAAATCCTTGGCGTCACCAAAAGTAAAATGGTGGTCCTACCACTCCTACCCAACATGAAAATAATGGTAACGTTCGCACGTCGAACAGGTTCTTTAAATTTAAACCCGCAGAAAATTAATGTTTAAACTTTATAAATCTACTTGCTGTAGTTGCACAACACCCAAGAGACCGTATTATAGTTCAAATATTTGTTAATCCTAAATTAATTACAAAATGTTTGTAGGAAGGACAGTTCAGTTTGCCCCTTTATTTATTTAGTAACTAGGTGATTCGTCCCAGATACTGGAGCAAAAATAAAAAAAGCAAAAGAAAAGCTAAACAGGTAACTGAGCGTTCCCCCAAAAGAATTAAATATAAAATGTTTAAGTGAAAATAACAGTAATAGAAAAAACTTTACTTAATTCGATGTAACAGTTCAAAAATAATAACCTAATGTACTTTAAATAAAAGTACATATACAACGTAACAAAGTGAGGTAAAATTAAATGCACCTAACAGTTAAACCAAATGGCACTTAAATAGCGTGCAAGTTAAATCGAACAGGAATGAACCCCTAAACATTGCAAAACGGGCACATTTATATGGTACAAAATGCCTTCCAGTAGTCGATCGGAAGAATCAGTAATTTGTTTATTGGTCGTACGCCTTCAATCGTTAACATAACTAAAAAATAAAAAAAGACCTATGACAACAGCTTACCCAATTTTTTCAACGAAAAGTTCCTTTAAATCCACAAGTTCCTGCGAGCAACAAAAATTTGTACAGAAAGTTTAGAAAAGTCCAAATATGTTTTGTTGTAAAGGTTTCTTCTAAATTACATCCGATATATCATCGTTTGGAGAAATTTTTAGAACTTTCCTCTCGTTACAAAAATGGCGATCGTTAGAAAGAAAAAGACGTAATAATTTCTTTAAAACCATAAATTGCGATTATGGATTGCTTTGTTACCGATAGATAAGTTAAATGAAATTGTATTTTAATATCCTACTGTGCCGCCATCTGGCGAGAATTCCATGAACTAACTGTAATCTGTTTTTGAGTAGTTAATACTTTCGTACGATAAAAGTCTTGATTTAACTCATGAAGAATACTTGGCATGACAACAAAGGAAAGCTATAGAAGGACATTATATTAATAAATACAGAGTGCACCATTGGTTAATTAATAAATTCTCAAATAGTGAGATGATTCAAACACACCTACATTTATCTCCTTACGACGTTAGAAACATCAAGCAAAAGAGACACATATATTAGCCAAGAATCCAAAATGAAACGCACACACGCACACACGTACCCACGTAATCAAGCACGCACGCACGCACTATAGCACGTACACAGATACAGACACACACTAACATCTACACGCACACACGCAAGCACGCACTCACTCAGCCACACACCCACCCACACGCACACGCGCACGCACACGCAGAATCACATGCACATGCACGTACACACGTACGCATACAAGCACAGCTCCACCCACGCACGCGCAGGCGCAGGCGCACGCGCATACCTGGGCGCACCCACCCGCCAACCCACTCGCCCGCTCGCCCGCCCGACCGCCGCCCGACTGCACGGTCCACGCCGACATCACCACACACCGACACACACACACACACACACACGCACACACACACACACCACACACACGCACACTACACACACACACACACACACACACACGCACAGCACACACACACACACACCACACCACACCACACACACACACGACACAATGCACACGCACACGACACACACGCACACGCACACGCACACGCACACGCACACCACACGCACAGCACACGCACACGCACACGCACACGCACACGCACACACACGCACACGCACACGACACGACACGCACACGCACACGACACAGCACACGCACACGCACACGACACACGACACGCACGACACACCACCACACCACACCACACCACACGCACACCACACCACCACCACACGACACGCACGCACACGCACACGCACCACGCACACGCACCACGCACACGCACACGCACACGCACAGCACACGCACACGCACACGCACACGCACGCCACGCACACGCACACGCACCACGCACACGACACGCACACGCACACGCAGACGACACACGCACACACACCACGCCAACACGCCCGCCCCGACCGCCACCGCCGCACCACGCACACGCACCACGCACACGACACGCACACGCACACGCACGCACACGCACAAGCACAGCACGCACACGCACACGACACACACGCACACGCACACGACACGCACACGCACACGCACACGCACACCACACGCGCACGCACGACACGACACGCACAGCACGCACACGAACACACGCACACGCACACACGCACACCACGACACGCACACGCACACACGCACGCACACGCACACGCACACGCACACGCACACGACACGACACACACGCACGCACAGCACACGCACACGCACACGCACACGCACGCACACGCACACGCACACGCACGCACACGCACGCAACGCACACGCACGACACGCACACGCAACGCACGCACGCACACGCACACGCACCACGCACACGCACCAGACGCACGTACACGCGACACCAATAAATGTCCTGCACCGCGCACGCACGCACACACACACACACACCCACACACACATCACGACTGATCATGGTACAACTTTGCCAAAGGTTGTAAAGTGAGCTACTTATTTTGGGTTAAGTGAGAGTGTAAGACCTTTAAAAGTATGGTTATAAGGAGGAAAATTTAAATTTCAGCAAGCAAGTGGAACGAACGATTTAAATAGCACATAAAATAGTATCACTCTTATTATTTTCCATATTTTGTAAATTTGTTCAGTAGTGAAAACTACATGTTCTCTTTTCAAGAATATATTCCTGTTTAATATTTGTATTTACAATATCAGAAGTATGTAAGGTTGCTTAGAACAAAGCACTTTAGACAAATAATTTGATTATATCTCCAATACCTTCCAGTCTATTGGTAGTTTATAACATTTAATAGCAACACGCCACTATTGAGTAATTTAATCTGTGTTTGAATCCCAATTTTAATTGTTGTGCTTTAAATTAAACAGGACTTCAAGCTTCCAACACGTATTTAATCAATACTGAAACCATTAAGATAGGTAGCAGTACATTTATTTTGACGCGAAATGACAAATTAAACACATTTGGTTTCTAGATGGTAAAATACGAATTACAATGTCAAATAGTAATAATATTCTGTTGCCAAATGTAAAAGAAACGTTAATTTGGAAACAGTGAGAATATAAATCATTATCTAACCTAGTGTTCAAGATACAAACTTTTGTATAGAAAGAGGTCAAACTTGCAAATCTAGTATAAAGTTCGTTAATCTTTTGAAATCTGAATTGCAATATCCTTTGAAGCCTACATTTTGCAAGCAGCACGATTCCACTTCAGGTAGAGTATAGAAATAATGTATAATATTCTTTAACGTGTAATTTTTTTTTGTTGTATTCAAGGAAGCATGGAAAATGTTATGCGCAAAAATGAGTAAAAAGTCGATTTTTCTGTAAAAGTAGAATGTGGACGTTATCAACCATATACTTTACATTTGTACGTCTCACTTTTTTAAGTAAGACAAATGAATTCATGATCTTCCTGGAAAAAGTGCTTTTTTAAAAAAAGGATAATTATAAGCAAATAGTATATTAGATAACAAGGGATTGAAGTGACTTATTTAATCCCGCGAATAGAGTTTGTTGGTCGAGGGCTTTAGCACGAGACCAACAACTATTCAAGGGATTAAGGAACTTCAATCCGTGATCTACTATTTTGCACTTCGTGGAGTAATAATAGAAAAAATTATATTATTTTCTGAAAATTAAAATATTATATCTATGATAAATTTAAATTATTAGAAAAGTCACTTTGACAAAGAAGCTACACTATTCAAGGCTAATGAAATTTATGATTTATTTTTAAAATCCCAGATGTTTGAATGCCATAATAAGATTAAATTATTTTTTGATCTCTAGAGATTAAAAGTAACACTTCAGTCCCCGAAATGGGGGAACCAAACAGTACTTTTAATCCACGAAGTGCAAAAAACATAAATATTATGCATTTCATATTGTGTTGGTTATTATAAAATCATGTGCATCGACCACCGTCTCGTCTATAACCTCGTTAATTTAAGTATCGATGAAAAATGTTTTGAAGGGTTCCAATAGTTCCCGCAGTAGATTTGGATAGTACTCGGAAAGTTATAAAGGGAATTCTAATGACGGAAAGCAATCCGACCAATAATTAATGCGTTACACCAAAAAATTTGGATATAGCACCAAAGTTATAGACTTAGAATCATTAAAAAATAATTTTTTTTCATAGAAGTTTTGAGCTGTTTCAGTGTAAGTAATTTTTCAAGAAAGGAGGTAAATTAAAGTTCTTAATGTTGGTACTGCTTTTATTCCTGTTATAACTAATATTGCAGATAGAATTGATAAAATCCTAATTAAGTATGGCATTATGACTGTTTTTAAACCTACAAGAAAAATTTAAGAACATTTAACGTCACCTAAAGATGTTTTAAACCCATTATCATCTTTCTGAGTGCACAAGCTATCTTGTTCATGTGGAAAAGTATACATTGGAACAACAAAACGTAGCTTTGATGCAAGACGTAAAAAATAGATTAGATTTTGTAGATTAGGTCAACCCGAGGGTCAACCAGAACAGTTTACAGTAGCTGACAATGCCCTAAATAATTTAAATCATGACATTCAATTTGATAATATGGAAATATTATCAAGAGAAACTCATTATTATGTTCATTTACAACGTGAAGCTATTGAGACGTACAAACACCATAATAACTTTGATAGACAAGAAGAAAATATCCTTTTAAATTGGTTTTGGAATCTTATAATTTAAAAAAGGCATAATGATACGTCTTAATCTCCATGTTAATTTTAGCTTTTGGTACGTTGTAATAAATATATATATATATATATATATATATATATATATATATATATATATATATATATATATATATATATATATACAGGGTGTCCGTTGAGGAACTGTACAAACTGAAATGGTATGTTCCTTGGGTCAATTTAAGTAAAAAAAGTCCCATAAACATAGGTCTGATTCGCATTAGTTACTCAGATACAAGCGTTTAAAGTTTATAAATGATCACATATTTTTTCAAAAGTAATTATTATTAGTCAACTGGAAAAACAAAACCGAAACAATCTGTCATTTATTCGTTTGTGTTCTAATAATGACAAAGTGGATTGTAGTTAATTAAGTGTGATTTAAATTTAAAATGCCTTTTCAATTTTCTAACGAAGAGTATGCTGACATCATTTACATTTATGGTTTTGTGATGGAAATGCGAGAACTGCCGTTAGGGAATATGAACGAAGATTTCCCAACAGGAGGATTCCAAATCACCAAACCTTTTCTTCTGTGTTTCAACACGTTCGAACTCATGGTTCATTTACATCAGTTTCAATAAGATCTGATCGTCCTGTGGAGTTAAATGTGAATGAGCAAGAAAACATTCTACAGATGGTTGATCGGAGTCCAGGGTTGAGTGTTAGCAGAATTTCTTCTCGAACGGGAGTCCCCCGTATGTCAGTATGGCAAACATTACATGATGGGCTTTTGTATCCCTATCATACACAAAACGTTCAGCAGCTTGAACCTGGAGATTTTGCTTTGCGGTTGAATTTCTGCCAGTGGCTACAAGAAAATCCTCAACTAGTTCCATTCATTTTATTTAGTTGAAACACAGAAGAAAAGGTTTGGTGATTTGGAATCCTCCTGTTGGGAAATCTTCGTTCATATTCCCTAACGGCAGCTCTCGCATTTCCATCACAAAAATCCATAAATGTAAATGATGTCAGCATACTCTTCGTTAGAAAATTGAAAAGGCATTTTAAATTTAAATTACACTTGATTTACTACAATCCACTTTGTCATTATTAGAACACAAACGAATAAGTGACAGATTGTTTCGGTTTTGTTTTTCCAGTTGACTAATAATAATTACTTTTGAAAAAATATGTGATCATTTATAAACTTTAAACGCTTGTATCTGGGTAACTATTGCGAATCAGACCTATGTTTATTGGACTTTTTTCACTTAAATTGACCCATGAACATACCATTTCAGTTTGTACAGTTCTCACCGGACACTTATATTATATATATATATATATATATATATATATATATATATATATATATATATATATATATATAATACAGGGTGGGCACCACCAACGCGTCGATCTCTAGCACCCAAATGACTGAACTGTTTCAAAATCTATTTTGGCGAGAATATGTAAGCCTTCTAGGACTACAATCTAAAATTAGTTTGATTTATACAGGGTGATCTACAAAATTGTTACTTATTAAAGTTATATTATTTTAAATCGAATACCCTCCTTTTTAATTTTTTTTTAAATAAGGTGTAAAAATAAGGTAGACTTTCATTAGAGTTCCCTATACCCAAACTTTACAGTTTCCGAAATATTTAACATTTTTTAAAAATGTAGGGTTGTCAAAAAATTCAAGTATTTTTCGATTCAGAAAAGATGAGACAATCTAATCTAGGTCATCGTAATAAGGATATTTGAAAGTACGTATTCTGTTGTTTATTGTTTCAAATCATAATTTATAAAATACAAAGAATAACACGTAAAGTTAACAAACTTAAAAGTTAAATATCTTTGTTATTTTAAATACAACGCCCAAGAAATTTTTATCGGAATGGAATAGTCTTTTGACAATAGTTCGAACTGTATTAGGGTTCCCTATACCTAGCTTCAATACTTTTCGAGAAATTAGTGTATTTGTTACATTTTTAGAAATTACGCCATTAACTCATGTCGATCAGTTAGAATTCTGTGATTTACAAAGGTTACAAATGTGTTAAACGGTTTTTGGTTTATTAAGGTTATCAAGGTTATACGGTTGCTGGTCTTGAAAAAGACCGTTTTACATTATGCACCGAGAGCCTACTGCTGGATTTGTCACTACAGTAAATTGTCAAACTGATGACCGTCTTCTTGAATGCATAGTCTAATTCTTTCTTCCAAATTTTGTCTTACTTTTCTTAACATATCTGGAGGAATTGTGTCCACCGCATTTCTAATTCTCTCTTTCATATTGTCTGCAGTAGTAGCAGGAATATTGTAAACAATATTTTTAATACAGCCCCATAAAAAGTAATCCATTGGAGTAAGACAAGGCGATCTTGGTGGCCAATGACATGGTCCGTTCCTTCAAATCCATTTATTAACAAATTTCTAGTTAAATAATTTCTAACTCTACGATCCAAGTGTGCCGGTGCACCATCTAATTGTAGCCACATATTCCCTCTAATGTTCAACGGAACATTTTCGACAAGTGTCCAAAAGTCTCGCTTTAAAAATCTCAAAAATTTTCTACCATTAGATGACCATTGAAAAAGTATGGTCCAATTACCTGATCTCCAATAATCCCTGCCCATACGTTTATGCTCCAACGATTTTGGCGGTCAACAGTATTAAAAGCATGCCTATTCTCGGTATCATAATAGTGAAAATTATGTCTATTTACCAAACTGTTGTTGTGAAATGTTGATTCATCAGTAAACAAAACGAAATTTAAAAAATCTTGTTGATCCCCTATTTTTTCAATTGTCCACAAACAGAAATCTATTCGTTGTTGAAAGTCATTGCCATACAAATTTTGATGAATTTCTATGTGATAAGCATGAAATTTGTGTTTTTTGAGAACTCTTCTCACACTTCCTCTACTTAAATCTGTTTGTCTAGCAATTACTCTAGTACTAGTGTGGGAATTTTCAGCGATAGATCCTAATACTAAAAACTCACTATCTTCATTGCCAGTTACCGGTTTACTTTTATTAGGTTTTGGATAGGCAGTGGCTCGAAATGTTTGTAAAAGCCTTTCAAAAGCTCTCGTATCAGGATGGTTGCGATCAGGGTACTTTCGGGCATAAACCCTGGAAGCCAAAAGACAATTTTCATGGCATTCTCCTATGGTCAACACCATATCCACTCTTTCTTGCACTGAATATTTCATTGTAATGCAAAAATCATCAATAGTTATAAACACTGTCGTATTTTGAAATACGCCAATATGACAGAAATGTTTATAAATCAAAGAATTCTAACTGATCGACATGAGTTAATGGCGTAATTTCTAAAAATGTAACAAATACACTACTTTCTCGAAAATTATTGAAGTAGGGTATAGGGAACCCTAATACAGTTCGAACTTGTTACGTGCACAAAAGGATATTGGGAGAAATCGTGACCAAGGTGCGGTAACAAGGAAATAAGGAATTAGCCAGAAGCTCAGTCGGTCGGTTCAGCACTTAGATGCATGGGCGTTTTGGCAGGAGAAAAGAGATACATATAATTTAAAAAAAGGCACCACTTGATTTAATTCTTTATCGCCCCTCTATCAAGAAAAGGGCTACGGCCACATCGGACAAAAGAGACAGCTAAAAGAAAATGGTGAACTAAGTCCACACTGAGGAAGAACGGACTAGGAATTTGATCGTAGATCACAGGATTAATGAAAGAACTTACAATCGTTTAACACCACTTATTTAATATACCCCAACGCCAAACAGCATAAATGTTACAATAACAATCAAATTTTCATAAATAACTAACACAAAATATAATCAGAGACCATGTCTCCACGAAATAAACCATCAGCAATCAAATTACCTTTCCGCCATAACTGAAACAAACTATGAAATTTACTTGAACTTTACCTACTCAGACAATATGGTTCGGCATCTAGTGTTGATCCTAAAAGAAAATAAATACCCAAACATATATCTAATTATCCGAAATTGACTTCTTTTATACCGATATTCAGCGAAGAGCTCTCCGTTGGACTAATTTATCAGGTTCCAATCAACCGGACGCAAATAAACCCCAAATATAAAGCGACAATTTGCACTAGATGTCTCCCCTGTTGTTTACTTATGTAAGCACAAAATATTATTCAATAAAGTTACTATGATCATTACAGATCAAATAATAAGCATAAAGCATTTAGAAAAAAAAATTTGAAAGGCCAAGTTGATTACCCAGTTGGCAAGTAAGCATAAAGCTACCAAAAAAATTCAAATTAGTAACTCCTACTTCAAACAGTTTTAGAATAAACAACTATTAAAATTGTAATCCGAAAGAAAAAAATAATAAATGTTATACAACCCCAATGATAGTAATTAAATATCCCATTTGAATTACACAGTAATTCAAACCCCAGCAGTTAGCATAATCTTATGACATACATTGTATATTTAAACTCAACAAGCAGCATTCAGTGAACAAAAAAAACAGCTGATTGCATGTACGTTAAACACAGGTAATTCTAACCGTTTAACAGCTTCGGTTATTTATCAGAACAAAGCCAGTATACAAGAAAAGTACATAGATAATATATAAATTCTATTGCAAAGTTAAATGTAAGTATAAGCGAAACTTTGGAATAACCCAAATTATCTTTTATAGGTACAAATGTATAGTATTACTCTCGATTACTCAGAAAAGTTTACCAATAAAGCATAAGCATTAATTTCAAGATTAAGACAATTGCAGAAACACACTAATACAAGTAGTAGCACAGTAATGTAATGGTTATAAAACCTTCAGTAAAGTACATATAGCGAAAGCCTCGTTATACAGAAACAATCAAAAGTCACTCACCATAGGTAAAATTGTGTTTGCGTGTAACAATAATACTTATCGGAAACTAGTCGTAGGTGTAACGTAGATTTCTTCTGTTAATTCGGAAGATATTAGGAGAAGGAGTAATCTTAGATGGTTTCCATTCAGGCTCGAAGACCCCTAACTAATATTTCACACCTCGGACGAATAATATCCAAATGTGCTGTCAGAAACGGTTTAATTATTCCTTATGGAAGCACGAGATATGTTAATCTTGAGTGAATGTGTAAAGGACCAAAAAGAACCTATATAAGATAACTGTGTTAGAATTTTAATCGATACCCAAATTTTATAAAATATGATCTTTATGTTGTAGTAAAAATTTCAAAACATGTACGCATGCATTTCAAAGCTGTCTAGTAAATAAGTAACGAAAGTGAGTAGCTTACCTCTTGATCGAAGCTAAGGTGTAGTAGAAACAAAAAATTAAAGCCGAACTAAAATTCGAAATCCCAGCAGGATTTATTTATATGGAAAAGATTAAAACCAGCAACAGGCTGTTAAAATTTTCTTGAAAAATTCAATCAAATTTTTAGGAACACCTTTTCCAAATTTTACATGTGCTTCTAACTACGCATTCAAATTCTTTTTGCCCAAAATGGCGTTTTCCTTCTTATCTGAAGGTACCAGAAAACCAAAAGAACAATAGCCTGATTATTTTCACCAATCCAACGATTTTAAAGTAATCACGTTTGAAACAGTTTAAATTTAACACGATTTTTAGTGCAATGTTGCCATTTTCCAACAACATACAAAGTGAGTCGTAACTTAAAGACCATAAATTCATAAATCACAATTTACACGTATCAAATCCCCCCCTAGCAAAATCAAAAGCCCCACCCAGAATTTCGAAACCCCGTACAAAGCGGACTAAAAACCAAAGAGATCCAACCCCCGCACAAAGAGATAGACGTGCTAAGAAACCCACCCGAAAGAAATAAAAGAAGGAAGTGAAGGGCTCTAATGTTCGAGCAGGGATACACTCGAAGAATGGAAAGGACAGAGGTGAGTGTAACCCTAAATAGCCACCCCTACGAAGAGAACCCAACCAACCACCCGAAAGAAGTAGCGTAGCGATTACTTATGCCACTTGCGGCGTTTAGGACTCCCTAAAAGAGTACTTGTTGTCCTCGAACCCACGGTAGCGATCGGCAAAGCATCCCCGTCCGATGACGTAGTAGAAGGCGTAGAGAGCACAGGTGCGTGCGGTTTAAGATCTTTAGCGTGATAGACGCCCAAAGACTTCCCCGTTGAATCGTCTAACGCGTAAGTCCAATTAGAAACTACTCGTACTATACGGCACGGACCCACGAATTTCGGTGCGAGCTTGGCATTGAAATACCGAGACGCATCGGAGAGAACGAAATTTCTTTTCCAAACCAGATCGCCTATTTTATAACGAACGTGACGGCGACGAAAGTTATACCGCTGTTGGACTCGTTTAGTAGAACGTTTCATACGTTTAAGAATGTCCAAGCGAAGTGAGTTGTAGAACTGGTCGGATCGTATCGGAGGAGTATTTTCACTAGGGTTCAGGATAGGAGAGTCAGAGTCAAGAGGTTCAGGAAAAAGATCACCATAAAGTACGTGTTCGCGTCCACAGAAAGCAAAATAAGGAGAGTAACCGGTAATTTCATGTTTAGCTGAGCGAATAGCGCATCCGATCTTGGGTAAATTTACATCCCAGGTACGCTGATTAGAGCTAATATAAGAAGAGAGCATTGTTTTAGAACTCTGTTAATTCGTTCAGCAGGATTCGATCTAGGGTGATATTTTGGAGTATATAGAATATTTGTACGATAGCGAGAACACAGGTTGTAAATTCCTTGCTGCGAAATTGTACCCCATTATCAGTGATTAGGTATTGTGGAGTACCAAACATTAAAAGATTTGTTCTTCCAGAATTCGAGTAACCATAGTAGCTGTTGCAGTACGTAAAGGAAAGAAGCATGGAAATTTAGTGAAATAATCTGCTACCACAAGTATAAAACAATGACCTTTTGAGGATCGTGGCAGAGGTCCTACGAGATCTGCGCAAAGTACTTGCCATGGCCTGGTAGGCACAATAGCAGGAGCAAAGAATCCTGGCGGTGTCTGTTGTTCCACCTTATGAGCAGCACAGGTATTGCAGCGTCGAATGTAACGCGAGACGTCGGCCCGTAAGGCTGGCCAATAATAATGAAGGAGATACGAGCTACAGTTTTGTTACCCCACAATGTCCTGCAGTAGGAGAGTCATGTAATTCACGAAGAATTTCTGAGCGTTGGTTCTTTGGAACCACCATTTTCCAATCACCTAAGTCATCAGAAGTTGAAGTAGCTTTAGTACGCTTGAAGAGCAATTCATTTTTAACAAACCAGGAAGGAAATTTCCTTGGAGAAGAATTTACGCGTTCGCGCATAGAAATATACCATTGATCAGTAATAGGTAGTGAGATACGTGAAGTAGTTGGTTCAGTGACGAGAGTATCAAGTTTTGGTACAGACCGAGAAAGAGCATCAGGTACAACATGTTCTTTACCTTTTCGGTGTATGATGTCGAAGTCGTATTGTTGAAGCCTAATAGCCCAACGAGCTAATCTTCCCGAAGGATTTTGAAGTTTATTTAGCCATACTAAAGAATGATGATCAGTAATTACCGAAAAGTGTGCAGCCTCGACATAAGGACGAAATTTTTCAATGGCCCATAAGACCGCTAAACATTCTTTCTCTGTCGTTGAGTAATGACGTTCCGTTCTAGTTAAGGAGCGACTGATGTAACTAATGACTTGTTCACCAGCCGTAGTAGTCTGACTTAAAACAGCACCTAAGCCAAAATCTGAAGCATCTGTTTGTATAGTAAGAGGACAAGAAAAATCAGGACATGAAAGAATAGGAGCAGATACGAGACATTTTTTTAAAGCGTTAAAAGAATCTTGACATTGATTTGACCAAACGAAAGGAGTGTTTTTACGAGTAAGAGCACTTAAAGGAGCAGTAAGCGTAGCAAAATTTGGAACAAAACGTCGATACCAACTACACATTCCGAGTAATCTACGAATTTCCGTTACTGAGGTAGGAACAGGTATAGAAGTAATTGCAGCGACCTTATCCGGATCAACCAGTAAGCCATCTTTGTTGACCACATAACCGAGATATTTTAATTCGGGACGACAAAATTGACATTTGTCGCGTCTTAAAGTTAACCCTGCATCCCGTAAACGATTGAAAATTTGCGTCAGCACCTCTAAATGTTTCTCGAAAGTAGGAGTAGCAATAACAATATCATCCAGGTAAGCGAAACAGTATGGTTCGAGATCAGCACCGAGAACACGATCAATTAATCTTTGAAAAGTAGCAGGAGAATTATGTAAGCCGAAAGGCATTCTAGTAAATTGAAATAAGCCTCTATGAGGTACAGTAAAAGCAGTGAGTGGTTTAGAATTTTGAGAAAGAGGTATTTGCCAATAAGCAGAACGAATATCCAAACTGGATAAGAAGAGAGCGTCACGTAACCGATCCAAAATCGAAGTTATATAAGGTAAAGGGTAAGCATCCTTTTGTGTCACAGCGTTGACTTTGCGAAAATCGATACAAAATCTGTAGGAGTTGTCTTTTTTTCGTACCATAACTACTGGACTAGACCATGGACTATTCGAAGGTTCTACAACACCCATAGCCAACATATCATCAAGCTCTTTATCTACGATATTCTGCAAAGTAGGAGATAACGGATAATATCTTTGCTTAATAGGTTCTGCGTCTGTAATAATTTTGTGCTCTATTAGAGAAGTGCAGCCAAGTGTATCGGAAGCCAAAGGAAAAGCTGTGTTCAGAAGATTTTGTAGTGAGTTTTGTTCAAAAGAAGATAATTCGGAGAAAGAGTTTAAATGTTCGGTATTTATAGCGTCAAGTAATGGAGTAGGTCCAAAAGACCAATGACCCTTTCGGAAATCCGGGACGAAATCAATCGCCCTCCAAAAATCTATACCCAAAATAAGTGGTTGAGAAACTTCTGGTACTACTAACACATCAATAACTACAGTTTTATCTTCCACCGTGATCGGAAGAGGAACATGACCAAGAATCTGACATTTGCCACCATTAGCTACTGAACAAAATAAAGGAGATTTGTCTATCAAAAGTGAAATATGTAAACGTCGTAGAGAATTCCATCCATTCATGCCAAGTATGGTACGTGAGGATCCACTATCCAGAAGACCTTTAAACATTTGTCCAAGAATTGAGACATTAAGGTAAGATCGTTCGTCGTTACGAACACTAGAGAATATAAAGTCAAGAAGAAAACGTTGTTGGTCAGTAAGACCCGAAAAAGGAGTATCCGAGATTGTAGGTATAAGAGAGTCTTCTACTCGGTCAGAAGCCTCTAATATTAGTTTCCCTGACGAGAATTACATTTAGGACAATTAGGTCTGGTAACCCCTGGTTTACCGCAACCATAACAATGCTTATTCTGTGGTTCTGAACATTTAGGAGAAGTATGTCCTCGTTTTTGACAATTCCAGCAACGTAAATTAGGAGATGAAGGAGTAGATAAGGTATGGACAACGTAAGGAGTAGGTTTACGAATATTAGACGAAGTTGATGCCTCACTAGCAGAATCTACATATGCTAAATTAGGTTCTAATAATTTGGAAGTACGACGAGAAGGAGGAAGTCTAAATGTTTCAATAGAATATTTATTATGTTCGAGCTTTTTGCCCAAAGTGATAAGTTGTGCCAAAGAAGTTATATCTGTTAAAGCTAAAGAAGTTTGATAGAACGGAGAAATATTACGTCGGACAATCTCAAGTTGTCGTTCCGGAGAAAGAGGTAGAAGTAATCGTTGAAATAAACTTTGCATAGTAGCTACATATATGCCAATCGATTCTGAAGGACCCATAGTACGAGCTTTAATTTCTTCCAACAGTCGTTCGTCGTAATTAATTGGAATAAATTCTGATTTTGAAAGTGCTACCACATCTTCCCAAGAGGTTAAGGATTCCTTATGTGCCCTGTATAGCAATAATGCCTTGCCCGTCAAAAGTTCTGGACAAGCAGCGTAAAGGTATGAATTAGTAAGTCCCCTAGCAGAAGCGAGTTCTTCCACCCGTGTCAAAAATTCAAGAAGTGACGAAGAAGTTTCCCCAGAAAAAGTTAAGTTTAATTTCGCAACCGCATAGTATTTCCGCGAAGCTACTGGTGTAGACGTATTAACATCTGGAATAGGTAACGCATCCAAGTCATCCGAATCAGAAGAAATAAGATCAGGTTCACCTTCCGCACTACTAATTGGTGTAACCTTTGGAATAGAAGAAGGTACTTGTGTGAAACTAACCGTAGCAGGATGTTTCCACCTGCGATACATAGCCTCTACTTCAGCGCGATAATTTTGAAGTGAGAGAAGAAATTCATTTTTTACAGTTACTTCATCCGGAGTATCCACTTTCGTCAGAGTACAACGACGATGAGTATGTACCCAAAGTGTAATCAAACGTTTAGCAACCGGTGTAGAAATGTCACCCGAAAAAGAGGTTAGAATAGTAGAAAGCTCTTCATTAGCTTTTCGTATAGCCGATAGATCAACATCACACGCAATAGTATAATCTACAGTCGAAAGAGTTTGATCCCCGTCTAGTACTAATGCACTACGAACTGATTTACGTAACTGTTCTACAGAAACGTCGCATGAAAACCCCCTTGAAGATAATTCGTATTGAAGCTCAGCTTTTAGTAATCGATTAACATCTATTTTCCAAATAATAGCCATGTTAAAGTCTAACTTATATGAACGTAAGTCTAAATTTATTAAAGTAAATACCAATTAGAGCTACTGCTTTAAAATTGATCAAATAAATTCTAAGTTAAGTTGTGTTAAACTATCGTAGAGAAAAGGAGTAAAGGATACAAAAATATTAAAGTATAAGGACAAAATCTTAAAGTATAAGGTACTGATTAAAAGTATGAGTAATGTTACACATAAAGAATATTCACCAAAACAAATCGCCCCCAAAGTTGGGTGCCAATCTTTCTTTGTTACGTGCACAAAAGGATATTGGGAGAAATCGTGACCAAGGTGCGGTAACAAGGAAATAAGGAATTAGCCGGAAGCTCAGTCGGTCGGTTCAGCACTTGGATGCATGGGCGTTTTGGCAGGAGAAAAGAGATACATATAATTTAAAAAAAGGCACCACTTGATTTAATTCTTTATCGCCCCTCTATCAAGAAAAGGGCTACGGCCACATCGGACAAAAGAGACAGCTAAAAGAAAATGGTGAACTAAGTCCACACTGAGGAAGAACGGACTAGGAATTTGATCGTAGATCACAGGATTAATGAAAGAACTTACAATCGTTTAACACCACTTATTTAATATACCCCAACGCCAAACAGCATAAATGTTACAATAACAATCAAATTTTCATAAATAACTAACACAAAATATAATCAGAGACCATGTCTCCACGAAATAAACCATCAGCAATCAACTTACCTTTCCGCCATAACTGAAACAAACTATGAAATTTACTTGAACTTTACCTACTCAGACACAATATGGTTCGGCATCTAGTGTTGATCCTAAAAGAAAATAAATACCCAAACATATATCTAATTATCCGAAATTGACTTCTTTTATACCGATATTCAGCGAAGAGCTCTCCGTTGGACTAATTTATCAGGTTTCCAATCAACCGGACGTAAATAAACCCCAAATATAAAGCGACAATTTGCACTAGATGTCTACCCTGTTGTTTACTTATGTAAGCACAAATATTATTCAATAAAGTTACTATGATCATTACAGACAAATAATAAGCATAAAGCATTTAAAAAAAATTTGAAAGGCCAAGTTGATTACCCAGTTGGCAAGTAACCATAAAGCTACCAAAAAATTCAAATTAGTAACTCCTACTTCAAACAGTTTTAGAATAAACAACTATTAAAATTGTAATCCGAAAGAAAAATAATAAATGTTATACAACCCCAATGATAGTAATTAAATATCCCATTTGAATTACACAGTAATTGCAAACCCCAGCAGTTAGCATAATCTTATGACATACATTGTATATTTAAACTCAACAAGCAGCATTCAGTGAACAAAAACAGCTGATTGCATGTACAGTAAACACAGGTAATTCTAACCGTTTAACAACTTCGGTTATTTAGCAGAACAAAGCCAGTATACAAGAAAAGTAAATAGATAATATATAAATTCTATTGCAAAGTTAAATGTAAGTATAAGCGAAACTTTGGAATAACCCAAATTATCTTTTACAGGTACAAATGTATAGTATTACTCTCGATTACTCAGAAAAGTTTACCAATAAAGCATAAGCATTAATTTCAAGATTAAGATAATTGCAGAAACACACTAATACAAGTAGTAGCACAGTAATGTAATGGTTATAAAACCTTCAGTAAAGTACAGATAACGAAAGCCTCGTTATACAGAAACAATCAAAAGTCACTCACCATAGGTAAAATTGTGTCTGCGTGTAACAATAATACTTATCGGAAACTAGTCGTAGGTGTAACGTAGATTTCTTCTGTTAATTCGGAAGATATTAGGAGAAGGAGTAATCGTAGATGGTTTCCATTCAGGCTCGAAGACCCTAACTAATATTTCACACCTCGGACGAATAATATCCAAATGTGCTGTCAGAAACGGTTTAATTATTCCTTATGGAAGCACGAGATATGTTAATCTTGAGTGAATGTGTAAAGGACCAAAAGAACCTATATAAGATAACTGTGTTAGAATTTAATCGATACCCAAATTTTATAAAATATGATCTTTATGTTGTAGTAAAAATTTCAAAACATGTACGCATGCATTTCAAAGCTATGTCTAGTAAATAAGTAACGAAAGTGAGTAGCTTACCTCTTGATCGAAGCTAAGGTGTAGTAGAAACAAAAAATTAAAGCCGAACTAAAATTCGAAATCCCAGCAGGATTTATTTATATGGAAAAGATTAAAACCAGCAACAGGCTGTTAAAATTTTCTTGAAAAATTCAATCAAATTTTTAGGAACACCTTTTCCAAATTTTACATGTGCTTCTAACTACGCATTCAAATTCTTTTTGCCCAAAATCGCGTTTTCCTTCTTATCTGAAGGTACCAGAAAACCAAAAGAACAATAGCCTGATTATTTTCACCAATCCAACGATTTTAAAGTAATCACGTTTGAAACAGTTTAAATTTAACACGATTTTTAGTGCAATGTTGCCATTTTCCAACAACATACAAAGTGAGTCGTAACTTAAAGACCATAAATTCATAAATCACAATTTACACGTATCAAACTATTGTCAAAAGACTATTCCATTCCGATAAAAATTTCTTGGGCGTTGTATTTAAAAAAACAAGGATATTTAACTTTGAAGTTTATTAACTTTACGCGTTATTATTTGTATTTTATAAATTATGATTTGAAACAATAAACAACAGAATACGTACTTTCAAATATCCTTATTACGATGACCTAGATTAGATTGTCTCATCTTTTCTGAATCGAAAAAAACTTTTTTGACAACCCAACATTTTCAAAAAATGTTAAATATTTCGGAAACTGTAAGGTGTAGGTATAGGGAACTCTAATGAAAGTCTACCTTATTTCAACAAAAAATTAAAAAGGAGGGTATTCCATTTAAAATAATATAACTTTGATAAGTAACAAGTTTGTAGATCACCCTGTATAAATCAAACTAATTTTAGATTGTAGTCCTAGAAGGGTTACATATTCTCGCCCAAACAGATTTTGAAAAAATTCAGTCGTTTGGGTGCTAGAGACCGACGCGTTGGTGGTGGCCCACCCTGTACATGTATATACATATATATATATATATATATATATATATATATATATATATATATATATATATATATATATATATGAGTTAGAGTTAATTTAGAGGGCATCAATGCAATTAAATATAAATGTACTTATCCCACGTGAAGGATATATTTAATGGTAACCTGTCACGAGTTTGAGTAATTATGCAATCTTTGCCTACTTCTTATACCTACTAATGGAAGTATCTGGTAAAAATGTTGCATTGTCTTGTATATAATAATGTAAGTATTTTAATGTTACATTATCAAAGCACGTTCATTATTTTACAAAAACAATTTTTTAAAGATAAGGAGTTAAGTTAAATAAAATTACACAATTACACAAAGTTCATTAAATGTAAAGATTATTGCCAAATTTCTGCCTGCTTATACCCAACCGCATCACACATTTTAAGTGTAATTTCCATTTCAGACTTACTTCGTGCCATTCTGAACCAGACGTCACATTTCCACTTTTCATTTTCATTACAAGGGATCATCACATTTAGGTTTTTATTTCAAATAGAATTTTAATGTTTTATTTCTTCTTCAGACAATGATAATGAAAATAAAAGTTCAATTAAATCGTTGAAATTGGAGTTCAAAGCGGATGTCGTTTCTCTCTGTGAAAGGAATTTTACGTCATTAAATGTATAAATAATTTATGCACAGTTTTACGTTGAATAATATTGATTTTTGTTTAGAACAAAGATAAACTTGTTTTAATATAGTTAATGTTTTAAATATAAACTAATAATAAGAGCTGATTTTTGCACACAGTCTTTTTCTACGCTTCTATTGTTATTAGAATGCATTAATAGTATGTTACGTGCACAAAGATACTGGTGCCCAAAGTAGACGGTGTGCCGTAATCCCTATTCAGATAACCCGAAGCTCAGTCGTTTTGGGAAAGCACTTGCGTGGGTGGGCATGTGGTTGGCGTAGAAATATACAATTTTTAAAAGAGACGACTTTGTGTGTATCGCCTTCAAACCAAGAAACGGGCTAAGATACACTAAGAACTACGGTAAAATTACAATAAAAGTAAAGCTTAGTTTAAGATTCACATCCCAATACGCCCAGAGAAAAAAATACTAGTGGTCTAACAAAATTCTAGGCATAAACCGCACATAAGTTAATGCACAAAAAAACGCTTATAGAAAACGTTAATAAAACGAAATCGTCAGCCACCTACCATTTTCAGTACTAAACCCAAGATCATTATAAAATTAAAAAGCAATGACTGTCAGACGTCCAGGGTTGAACCGGAGGTTAGAAACAAACACACAACAATGGCAAATAAATTTTTGTATAGGAAGAGCTTTCCTTAAAACGTGAGTGCGTTTCTTTTACTCAAATAAAACTAAAATAATAAAAGGCAATTAACCAAATCGTATAGTAGCCAGATGTCTACCACTGAGATTAAATATTTTACAAACATGATAGAAGCACTAATTGAATAACCTTTCAAGCAAAAAAATGTAGGTAACTCAGTACTACTACCACGAACAATGATTAGAGGTATAAAACAGACTCCTAGAATTGAATAATAAGCACTCTAATACCCCAAGGTGACAAATAGGTCACTAAATAACAATCATAAATTTTGTGGCTGAACAAATAGATTAGTATCTAATAACATTCTCGTTATTATAACGTTTGTTATAATGCACATTAAATCCTACGTTTATACATACAAAGCAGGAAACACAAAACCTAAATCAAAAATTCAATTACATTAGCAAGTATTAAAAATTCACCATGGATCTCCCTGTATATAGGACTAAATTTATAGAAGCAAAATTCAAGTACAAGTAAGCGACAAACTTCAGAGATATATGTGTAGGTTGTAACAGCTGTTTGCAATATAGCTAGTGTTCTTAATAACACAGAATTAGATAATGCACAAGCGAAGCCAATTAGGAAATTCCGCAGCGGGCACCTTGTGCGAGTTTATTAATTTTTGCTAATTCCAAAGTAACAAATAAAATTTTAGGTGTATAACCTTGTTAATTGAATTAACAAATCGTACCTAACATTTAAGTTTATGTCGAGCACCTGTAAGTAACTGAAGCAGTTTTAGACCTATAATTTATAACTTGTCGAACTAGAAGTGAACAACACCCAAAGCAATTATGATGTGACTGTTCAATTCTCCGGGGCTCCGTCACGAAATGAGCAAAACAAGACTTACCAGTAAGTTGAAATACCCAAGCATCTTACTAGAGTAGATAGAGGAGCCAACTCCTTGAATTATCTTCGAGCTGAAGTTGCCGTAAGCCACCGTTCAGTGCTCAACGTTGAGGAAACGTAGTTACCAACGTATTGATAAGTCCCAGTTACGAGAAGTATTCACGTATAGTCGAAGAATTGATTTCAACATAAACCGCAGGAGAATCGGAGACAAGAATAAACCTAAAGAAATCCATGTCTTAGTTATGAGACAGGTAATAATTGTAGAAACTTTAATTATCTAGGTAATAACCTGAAGGGTGTAATATATGTTAAGGATAATTTACCTCCTGTAGAGAGAAGGGAGCGTGTAGATTTTACAGAAACTTTATATCCGTAAAAACGAAATTTAATATAATTTTAAGTACATATTTGAAAAGTAAAATCAGCACAATGCTGAATGTAAACTTACAATGTAAATTTTCCAAAACTATAGCAAATTTCCCAAACGCGCACTTGGCAAAATGGCGTTCCTTAAGAAAACGAAAAGAAGGTCACTGTTCTAAATTTTTCTTTTCCAACAATGCAATCCACAAAGTTCATCAACACTTTTAAATGTGGTGCAATTTTGAACCTTACTTGACGCGGAGTTACCACGTCTATCTGTTGCAAATTAGTCTCGGATCGAAGTAAGGTCTGTTACCTAAGGACCAGTACGACAAATTCTCAATTGTGAGAGAAAATACGAACACTAAATAGAAACGTATTAAGTATTACGAACGGTAAGGGCAGTTCACCGATCGAAGCCTCCAATTTTGGTCTGAGGCCGACAAAGCTCCTAACACTCGTGATGCCAATACTATTTTTTGCACTATAACCACGTTAAACATTCAAAATTAGAAATGCATGGTTTACCTGCATTTTTAAAAGGTACTTTTATTCGAAGTTACCCTTGGCTCTTACTTCCAATGCTGTACTTGTTGCTATGGACACGTGTAAACAAAAAAAAATGAAAATCTGGACGAACTTTAGTGAGTGATTTTGACTTAAATAATGTCTTAAAAAGTATTAGAAGTCGAAGATAAAGAAATCGATGATTCTGTTCCCATCGGGTGAAATTAAATACTTCCTGGAAAGTCAATACTGAGGTATGAGGCGACATAGACGACATTTAAAAAATGGTGGGACGAAAAGCATATTAATGGTACTGATAAGTTGTTAGTAGCGTATTTTGTATACCGAAATATCAAGTTAAAGTCTCCTGGGCCGAGCATTCAGTGGTCAAATCGAACATAGATCTGCATGATGGTGCCGATATCTCTAAATACACGAAACTGATAGCACTGTTACACAATGAAAACGTTGGATACCCACCAAGGATATTACAAGTATTTAGCAGAGCATACATGAATAAATTTTTAACGGAAGCTGCTGACAATAATTTCCTATTAATGAAGGTATGAGCAAATGATTAAATTGACTTACCAACGTACTTGAAATTTGGTTAATTTTGGTGAGTTTTGATAATGGGAGTAGCCGCAGCGTCCAGAAGGTAAAACTTTGTGGTTTGACCGTTGATGGTGACGGGGGTTTCTTGATTGTGGTCAGAATTTCCAGGACAAAAACACGTGTTGAACGAGCTTTTACATTTAAGAACCATCAAAACGAGGAGATACATTTTTTGAAAACATTCAGAAGATATGGTAGTCTACGACCTAACAGCGTTGGTTCTAGACGCTTCTTTCTTAAATACCACAACGGACGATCTTTCAATCAAGGTGTTGGCAGAAACACTATCGGAAGTTTCCCGCCTAAAATTGTTACTTACCTGAAAAAAGGCAAATCCGAATGTCTACACTCGGCATTCGTTTAAGCGCATGTCCGCTCCATTATTGGTGAACAAGGGGGTGGATGTGCTGGCCTTGAAAAGACACAGGGGCTGAAAATTGGCTAGTGTTGCCGAAAGCTACGTGCCGCAACTACTTGAAAACAAGTTACCAGTAAAATTTTACACAACGGAAATCGCAGTGTGGATTTCGTACAGCAGCTAGCGACTGATGGTTCATGTTCTATGCCATAAAATTCAGTGCTGAATAATTCACTGTTTAATAATGCTGAACTTATAAACAATACAAATAATTCAGCTGAACTTGGAAAGACTAAAATACCATTTATGTTTGGTAATTATGTTGCTAATTGCTCTATATGATTAATTATTGAATATTTAAAATGAATTATTTATAACGTTAATTACTTTCAAATTAAATACCTTTTTCATTTATGGTACTAGTATTGGTGCATTACTATGAACACGAGTATAAAAACAAACGTGAAAAATTTATAATTCATTTGATGTTTTGGTTTAGTTAGTTGTAAACGTAATAACTTGGATATTTCCAGAAATAAGATGAATGAAATTGAGGAATTGTACCTCCTTAGTATGACTAATTGTAATAATTGCATTGTAACTATTTTTAAATAAACTCAGTTTTGTGCCTATTGTTTTCAATTTTTGACGTTTTATTATAGTACATTTTTATTATTTTGCCATTTTGGTAAGTTAAACTTACGCCCTGAGACCAAAGCTTGTAAATGAAGGAAAACGATTGATCGTGCAAAAAAGTCAGTAATATTCCCACGACCGCTCGCCCGGAATTGTAGGCGATTGAAAGTCTAGAGCTTTGTAGAAACTCAATGTGTTTACATTGTATCCAGTATGACAGGAAGTGCCAAAAGCTCGCCAAATTCAATTTCCTTAAACAATGGCCTTTTTTGCTGCGACCTTTTGCAACCACTTCCTTTAAGACTTTTTTATCTTCTCCTCTTCTGAACCAGTTTTGAGCCCCCGCCTTTTACACATCTGAAACAACATATTAAACAAGAATCCTGATCAAGCACCCAACACATTGACCCACCAGCTTGTTTACGGGTGCATTTTTAGACTTCCAATATCTTGCGGGGTTTAGCGGTATTGTTCTTGTGTGCCTTTTTGGGTTTCTACCGCATTTGTTAACGTGAAAACCCCCTTTTCTAACAGCTGAGGCTATTGTATGACCCAATTTCTGACAGATGGAGTCCTGCCGTGGGTCCTATTTCTACCTGCTAAAGAGAAATTGACAGGGGATAAAAGAAAGGTCATAAAACAAAACGTTGAAAACGTTGCAGCACGAAAGAGTAATTTCTGGATCATTATTGCACCAAACTTATTAACAGTGCAGATTAAGGGGAGTGTACGTCTTGCTCACATACAATAAAATCAAAACGCTTTGGAAGTGGTCACTATGAGTTGTTTTTAGTCAGTATTCAGGCATTTTAAAGTTCATTTTGCGTAAAATCAGGTTTCGGACGGTTTCAATGCTTTCTAGAGTGGACAATAAAATTGTTCTTCTCAGCACGATGTGCTATCACCTATATTCTTGTTCTTTTAGATTTTCAGAGCCAGTTCTTTAGTGGGTCATATGAGAATCAATTGACACCACTGGATTGGCTAAAACGGCATGCCTTTTTTATCCGGTACTTTTTTCCAAAAATAATCAAAAACAAATAGTTTGGTACAGATGGAAGGTTAATTTTGTGGAAACTAAGATGTTTATGTGACATATTTCGTACGATATTTACAATGCACTAATTTTAAATGTGAAAATTGGTAAAACTATTTGTCACGCAATAAATTTATTGTTATGCTAACCGTGGCCGTTTTTGTGACAGGAAAAGAGCAATGTGAACTAATTATCAATCTATATCTCATCGTGTATCCTTTACGCCATGGAACCCATTCATTTGTATGATATGACTTTAACATTAGTAACATCCAGACCATTGTCACTGAAAGTTTAGCAAATGACAGAAAAAAATTATATTAATAGTTATTTATGTTCCTAGGCAGTGAAACTTTTAAGACGAATGTGGTTGCGGAATTTAGTTGCCGAGGCTCGGTAATGCCGAAACGTAGAAACCACTTGAACATTAAACAGGGCGTGTTTCACTGCAGAGGCCTTTAAAATCGGGATTGATATGTAACTAAATGTATAAATTTTTCTGTATACGGAGTACAGTTGACGTTTGTCACTAAATTTGTACAAATTGACAGTTTTATTACATTTTGCAGTGCAATATAAATTGCTATAACGGTAGTAATGAATTAAAGAATAAAGGACGAAAGTATCATTATTTTGACATCGAGTGAAGGATATTAAATCACTAGCGGCGTTAGCCACGACTAAATTACCGTTCACGAGATGGTTAATTATTTTTATCCTCGTGTATAACATTCTACCTTATTTCAAGTTTTTCGGAAACCTCAAAATCTAACGTTCAAGTGTCCATGACAATCTAGGTTACATAAAAGAAGAACTAAATAGTGTATTATTCAACGAGTGATGAAATTAACATCTTCAGCAAATGGAAGAACAATGAGAGTCGAAGACGAGGTTGGTAAGTTCTTTAGCTTCAGAAAAGATTCTTTACCCGGAGGTTTGCATGCGCTACGGGTTTGGTTACTCCAGCAAGTGAACCGTGCTGGTAGCCCAATGGTAACGCAAGATAATTAGTTCTATTCCGCTTACCGTCTACACATATAGCGGCATGATCACTGCATATACGCTCATCATGTGCTATTTTGACGACTGCTGGTAGTAAATTCCCCTCAGAACCCTATCACCGTCCTTCCGATTCTATCCTAAAGGCGACTATCCTTAATCCCATACGCGACTGTGGCTGAAGGAGCTTGGAAAACTCCATTCCGGACTGAAAACTACTTCCTATTTCCCGCTTATAAAAGAATAGAAGCGTTTCATACAACTGTCTCTTTTATTAAATTAGACCAGACCCTAAATGTAATTTTCACTTATTCTTCCTAAAACATTCCTGTTTCACTGATTACAATTTCTTGAGGATTTGCAAGCAAAGGAAACCATTTTGAGATTTCTCTTAACATTTATTCATTGAAAATAATCATATTAAATTTCTAAAATCTACATTTAGCCCATGAAATGTAAAAGCTTTCTGTCCTCGTACTAAAACTATTCAAATTTCCATCTGTCCTCAAGTAAAGGGGAAAACCCCGGTTCCCTACAGTAAACCCGTATAGGTAAACCCACCTGATTTGAAAGTATAATAACTGCAATGTTTTGGTAAATTTTTTATATCTTAGCGTAATAGTGAATAATTATACTCTTACGGTTATTAGTGGGCAATTACATCCAGTACAATTGAATTTACATGAATGTTTATAAACCGATCCATGTTTTTACTGTAAAATAAGTATTTCAGTTTCACCCTCTAAAACATTTTTTCTGAAACTGCCTTAGAAATAATTATTTTTGTCTCCAAAAAGGGCGAGGAAGATTTATTTTCCTCTTTAGTGAGGAAAGTAAACAATAATGTTGCCTGGTTTATAATGACATTTAAAAAATCACCAAGCCATTAAACAAGCAGGGAACTAACCTAAAAAATGAATAACATTGTTGCCAAGTCTACATTACTTCCTACATACATTACAAGTTATGTATCAAACTTCATTACTGCATTACGATCATTTTTCAATTTTCATTGTAGTTTCAGAAAAAATTACGTGCAAAACTCGAGAAGAATGTGTTTTTTCAACTCTGGTTCAAGTGACACACTCGCTACGCTCGAATGGTTAACTTTGAACTCCAGGTGAAAACCATCACTTTCTTCTCTAGTTCTACAAATAACTATACTTTATTTCACAAAAAGTAAGTGCTACCTACTTCCAGCTTATCGATATTGGCAATTTACCCCTTATAATTAAAGAAGAGTCCAACCAAGTTTCAGTTATTTAATAGTATAACTTAGTATAATAATTCAAGAATTATTATACTTTAACTGGATGATGATAATTGAAAAGGAACCAACCCCCAAATTGTAAAAATCTAGGTAACAATTCCATTTGACAGTTTACGGTGTATTTATAATGTGTAAAAAGTATCAAGCGCCTACTGAACTTCTAGCGATATCAATTGACTAAAGATCCAAGCGACTTCGAGCGAAATAATAGTTTTCTACTATAGAAAAGGATCCAACTCCCAGCTCTTTTTAAAGAAAATTATCAGGGTCACTTGGTTTCGTTTATGGATATTACTGGTATTAGAAAAAAATGTTGATTGCCAGTTCGTTAAGTGACGTCATTGACAGTTGGTTATTTTTTGCGTCACATGTGTAAAAAACATGCCTGTAATTTATGGATATTACAACGGTAATACTACTACCTCAGCTAGGGGGTATCAACGACGATACCTAAACCGTCATCTCCCAGACAAGCAAACGTTCAGTAGAACCTTCATCACTCCTCGCTTAACAGATGTGTTCCCTAAACTGACTTGTGAAAGAGAATTGATGCGAAGAAGTAATGTTCAAGAAGTGCTTAAGGTTGTTGAAAATTATTGTGGTATTAGTACGATAAGAATTTCTCTACTTGCTGGACAAATTAGGACGGCTGTGCAAGACTTTGCGAGATAATGGACTACATCCCTACCATTACCAACCGGTACAAGAACTTCTTCCAGTAGTATAGCTATAGGGATCCTAACTCACCGTGCACGTACGCGTTCCCCGTTTCAAGGTCACAGGTTAGTAACATTGCCTATTTTAAGGGGTAGCTGCTAAGTAAAGGCCACGTGGTTTGTACTCCTGCCAAGGCCACGTGTTAGGTAGCCTCTTCAAGTCATGCTTGCACGAGTCCTTCAAGGTCACTAGAAAAGTTACTAGACTGTTGATTATCCTGAAGGTCATTGCCCTCAAGCAAGTCTATGCATGTTTCGAGGCCACGCCCTATTCTGAGAAATCAAGAAGGTGGCTCATTGTTTAAAGTCTATGCTTTCAAGGTCAGATAATAACGCTCACAATGAATCTTCAGACATCTTACATATATATATACACAATTGTAATTCAAGTTAAATGGATTGTACTCGTAATGAGTAAAAGCATGCAATTGCAAAAATGCATCCATATAGTATGATTTGTAATATTATATTCAAGTACTGCATAATTGCACGTGTTAGGTTGGTAACCCTGCTAAGTCAGGTCAAAGGTAAAAAGTTGCAAGGTAATCAAAATAGTATTCAAGGTCGAAGACTTACGGTTGTCATATTTCTTAGAAATATAAAAAGGTGAAAAGCTAAAAATAGAAATTGCCAGGTAATCATAAATAATTTTCAAGGTCAAACTTTTAGCAGGAAATATAAATTTTGGAGCTGATCATCATATTTCTAGTCAAGGTCAACAGTAGGTATTTAACAAGTTTAAGCATGTTGTAATATGTAGGACGCATATTTCTTATATAAATTGCAGCAGCTGTATGTTGAGATCAGTCTGCAACACATAGATGACATTTATAAAGATATTGATGATGTTATAAATGCTAAGTATAATATTAATTCATATAACACTGTATGTTTAATGGAAATTTTGTATTATCGTCCTGCTTATCTAATGTATAGCATTTATTGAATAAAGAAATAGCTATGATTTGTTTTCTCCTTTACCCAAAAATTCTGAAATTTCGTATACAGGTCCAATAAATTAGAGCACAATGATAGCAGTTTCAAAATTTGCTAAAACCAAAAAAATTTGATAAAAAGATGAATTTTACCAAATGAAAATTTATATGTAAGTTAAAGTTGTTAACTGCTTAATAAATCACAACTCAATGTCCTTTACCCAAAATTCTGAAATTTCGTATACAGGTCCAATAAATGAGAGCGCCAATGATAGCAGTTTCAAATTTACCAAAACAAAAAATGTGATAAAAAAAATTTTGTTTATCAATACGTAACTGAACGTTGTTAATTGCTTAATAAATCGCAACTCGATAATCCTTTACCCAAAATTCTGAAATTTCGTATACAGGTCCAATAAATTAGCGCCAATGATAACAGTTTCAAAATTTTCAAAACCAAAAAAAATTTGATAAAAAGATGAATTTTACCAAATGAAAATTTATATGTAAGTTAAAGTTGTTAACTGCTTAATAAATCACAACTCAATGTCCTTTACCCAAAAATTCTGAAATTTCGTATACAGGTCCAATAAATAGAGCGCCAATGATAGCAGTTTCAAATTTACAAAACAAAAATGTGATAAAAAAAATTTTGTTTATCAATACGTAACTGAACGTTGTTAATTGCTTAATAAATCGCAACTCGATAATCCTTTACCCAAAATTCTGAAATTTCGTATACAGGTCCAATAAATTAGAGCGCTAATGATAGAACTAAAAAATTTGGAAAAACTTGAAGGTCCTCTTTTACTATTGGAATATTAAAATACATTTTCCTCAATAAATTAGGCAGCAATATGAAATATGATATAATAAAAAGAATGTGTAACTAATTTGTAAACTATTTGTAATACGGTTTTTCTAAAATAGATTGTAACGATTTTCATGACATAAAGTAATAATAACGCTCACAATGAATCTTCAGACATCTTACATATATATACACAATTGCAATTCAAGTTAAATGGATTGTACTCGTAATGAGTAAAAGCATGCAATTGCAAAAATGCATCCATATAGTATGATTTGTAATATTATATTCAAGTACTGTACTATATGGAATGCATAATTCAGTATTGTTGTGTAAACGATAGACGTGTTGAACTATGAAAGTGATAGCTGTTTCGCAACATTTCTTAGAAATGGTCAGGGCGAAAAGCTATAAATAGAAATTCAAGGTAATCATAAATCTAAGAATAGAATTTTCAAGATCTACTCCACTTGAAGGTCACGACGATGATCTCATAAGCTATGCATAAAAAGTAGGTCATGAGTTCATTGAAGGTGAATACTCCACTTCAAGCTAAAATAGAAATTGCAATGTCACCATCCTCATCATATTACAAGGTCAAGGTCCGAAGCTAAAAATAGAAACTGTAATGTCATCATCATCATAATCATCATCATATTACAATTCTTAGAAGTCTATAAAATAGTGTGTTCAAAGGTTATTGATCTGTATATCATAGCTAAAATGGCCGGTTCAAGTCCTCACTAAAAGTTGATCGCGTTACAGCTAAAAGTATAGTGACAGCATGATCGTTGAAAGTAGCTTATGCGCGTAACCAGATATGTATGGTAATCAAAGAGATGGTTCATATCTGCACTAATGTAACATAGTGGGGTCGTTTAGAGTAACAATATAAGGAAATAGTGTAATGGGTAGTGAGTGTTGTGTCAAACATGTGGATGGCATACGCTCAAGAGCAATGGACCAAAGCAACTGACCTGAGAACAGCGGTGGAACGCTTGAAGCAAGAATTTTCAGCATTAGTATTCGATGCCGAACATGAGGCGGTTTACGGGCGAGGTGATTATAGTGAAGCGGAGTGTAACGTCCTAGTGAAAAAGTATGAAAAGGAGTAAAGATATGTGAAAAGTTTTTAAATTTAAAGGAAATATGTAGAACATGTTTTGTAGAAGAATTGAAAGCCGCGCAATTGCATCAGTTTTGCAATGAAAATGGACGGCATCTCTTGATGGTAGTAGTTCATCCTCATCAGATGCAGATTAGCCTATCGATACAATTATCAAAGTGCACTCTCCTCTAACATCATGATGCAGTAATATATAGGACAGTTCCGGTGTCAACTATAATTCATAAGCGTTCTCGAATCAATAAAGATGGATCTATCTGCATTGAACAGTAGCACTTTCTGTAAATCCTTCACGAACGTAAAAGACGCAAAATATAAAGTGATTGATATGAATACTATCAGTATGGGAAACATATTATCATTGAAACCCAGAACTTTAAGTGCATACTTACCTTAGGATTTTATGAATAGTTCAAAAGAAGATCGCATTGAAAAGTTTAAGCAATATCTGGTTGAGAATGATGCATTACCAGCGCCGGAACTGTAGGAAAGATGACTAATTTAACATTTCTGTAAAAAATAATAACATATATATCTATGTATAATTGTTTGGAAATAAATTATATATTTTTGTTGCAAAAAAAAAAAAGTCTTCTATTTTTGATTAAATGAAGGGTATATCATAATGAAGAGGCTGCTATTGATGAGACTAAAAAATGTGGTGTATAATAATATGGTGTCTGCAGCTATATTGGCTAAGCTCTTCAAGGTTAAGATTTATTGGTATCATATTACAATTCATACCAAAAAGCAATATCTGGTTGAGAATGATGCATTACCAGCGCCGGAACTGTAGGAAAGATTGCATTAGCGCATATACAACACGCTAACGAAGACAACCAGACAAAAAAAAAAAATGTGCGTGTGTCTGCAGCTATTGGCTAAGCTCTTCAAGGTTAAATTTATTGGTATCATATTACAATTCATACCAACCAATCTTCAAGGTTAAATTTTATTGACAAGGTATTGAGAAGGTATAATATTACAGTTCTTATGTTAGACTCTTAAAGCTTCTTGGAATAGCAAAATAAAATATACATATTATGGTAACATTTTGTAATACCTTTACTGGAGCATATCTATTTATTATTTGTTTTCGCATTCAATTTTCGTTTAATGTGGTCCACAAGATATCATCATCATCTTTCCTAATAGGTCATCGCTTCATTATATTGTATACTAGCCATACATTCAGCTTACTTAGAGACGTTGTCCGTAACTTATTACAAACCTAAGCAAACCCCGAGGTGTTGTCTATGCATGTTTCAAGGTCATCAAGCCATGTCACACCCCTAGAGCCCTGAAGTGGTCTAAACAGGTAGCCGTTTCTAAAACAGGTAGCTGTTTCCTAAAACAAGCCGTTTCCTAAAACAGGTAGCCGTTTCCTAAAACAGGTAGCCGTTTAAAACAGATAGCTGTTTGGTAACCGTTCCTCGAAGGTTATACGAGAGATCCATTGTTCAGGTGGAAATAGATTCAACATCTCAATTCTGAGAAATCAGGAACAAAGTGGGCCCATTGTTCTAGCCAACGGTAAAGTCTATGCTAACAATTTTGTGATGAATGAACAAAGACGATCCATTGTTTAGTTATAATTTCTAAAAATAGATTGTTATCTAAATACATCTCAATTCTAGGAAATCAAGAACTAAGACGATGCATTGTTCTAACCAACGCTTCAAAGTCTATGCTTATAATTTTCAAGGTCACACCTCTGATAACAAGGTGATTCATTGTTTTGGCAAAAGCCCTCTGATGCAAACTATTTCTCAGGTTATAACCCAGCCTATCCATCTAGGTCAACAAGTCAACTTTTAACATTCCTTGAGGTAAAATTCTAGAAATAGCAAATAAGGTTCCTATTACTGAATTCTAGTAATATAATCAGTTCGTGGAAACAAGAGGTTGTTGTCTATGCTGAATATCAAGGTTCCTGTATTGGCTAAACGTTATGCTTACAGTATCTGGTGGTTGCAATTCTCAAGGTCTCCAAGAAATTTTCAAGGCCATATGTCCTACAGACCGATCTTACCCGACATCATTCGATCGAAATGTAGCCGAAACCTGCAGGATCAATTCTAAACGAGTCATGGAAACAAGAAGAATGATAGGCTAATACCATGGTTATTAACTAAATTGTAATAAAAGCGTGGGCTCATACAATAGTCATCCAGGATGTTTCTCCAAATATAGATAACCGTTTCCCAAAACCGACGGTTGTTTCTCAAACAGGCTAAACTGAACTAGGTCAAAACCTAAACATCTGGTCATGAGGGAAGGTTCAAGTACAATCTGAAAGTAGTTTTATATTATAGAAAAAGCTAATCACCTACTTTGGGGTACTGATAGGTAGTAGTTTCTATAAATCCCTACTTTTTGAGGTAAAGGTAGCTTTTCCAATACATCATCTAGGGTGCATTTCTGACCGAGAAAATAATGAATTCTGGGGATTTATTTCAAGGTCAAGTGAGTTTTCTCGTTATGCCAGAACGCGCTCCACGTCTCACTGACGTTTGAAGCATTTGTGGTGGGGATTTAAATTTTGAGTCACTCACCCTCTGGTGGTAAAATCAAGCTTTTGGAGCTCTTTCAAGGTTAAATGTAAGCGGAGGTTTAAAATGTTGGAGTTGGTCAAGGTCAAAGCTAAAAAGTTGCAAGGTAATCATTCATATAAATCTAAAAGTTTTTGAGTAAGTTAGCAGTTTTGAAAGGATGCATGTTTATAATAAAAAGGCTTCTCCGGGATTGCATTATTCAGTAAACTTTTTATTGCTAGAAATGGTGAAAGTAATAAGAATGATAAGAAGAAAAAGAATTATTAAGTATTGACGAGAGGAAGAAAAGACTCGAGGTGTTAATCAAAATAAAAAATTGAGGGTAGATTTAGAGCTGTATGAGGTAAAAAGAAAATGATGCAACTTCAGTGAATGTGCCATGAAAAAAGGTGCATTATAATTTGAATGAGAGATGTATTAGTAAATAAGTAATTACGGTAGTAATGATAGTTATATTAAATATATATGGTTTTAATCGCCTAATAAATCACAACTCGATAATCCTTTACCCAAAAATTCCGAATTTTCATATATAGGTCCAATAAATTAGAGCGCCATTGATAGCAGTGTCTAAAATTTGTTAAAACAATAAATGTCATAAAAATTTTGTTTAACTAATAAAATTGATATGTAAGTGAACGTCGTTAAGGCTTAATAAATCGCAACTCAATGTCCTTTACCCGAAAATTCTGAATTTTCGTATATATATCAATAAGTAAGAGCGCCAAAGATAGTAGTTTCCAAAATTTGTAAAACAAAAATGTGATAAAAAAAATTTTGTTTTATCAATACGTAACTGAACGTTGTTAATTTTGCAATTCACCTTTTCGAATTAATTTTCTTCTCATATGCCTACACACACTTTATTTTAATTAAAATGAACACTGAAGTTTCTTATCATGATTTATTAAATTATTCAAATTATGTAGGAAGAAATGACCCATAAAACTTATATTACAAAGAAAGAAAGAAAAAGGTCAATAACATTATCCTGTTATATGAAATGTATGTCAGCATTTCTGTATGTGTCTATTTAAGCAGTTAACAACTTTAACAATATAAATTTACATTGTAAAATTCATCTTTTTATCACATTTTGGTAAATTTTGGAACTGCCATCATTGGCGCTCTAATTTATTGAACCTGTATACGAAATTTCAAATTTTGGGTAAAGGACATAGGAGTTATGATTTATTAAGCTTAACAACGTTCACTTACATCAAAACTGAAACTTTATCATTAATAATTGAAAATTTTTTTCACATTCTTTTAGTTTGAGAATTTTGAGTGCTATCTTTTGCGCTCATGCCTGTTTAGTCTACATGCGAAAATTGGAATTTTGGGTAAGGACTACTGATTTATAAATAAATATAAATATAAATGTACGCAAGTTTCAATTTATGTACTATTTTCACAAGACTGTTTTGAAATTTTTATATTCTAAATTTATTTTAATGCTATCCTTGCGCTTTATTTATTCAACATATATACAAAATTCAAAATTTTGAGTTAAAAATTAATCTGATATTATAAAAGAGTGTATTTATTTATTTTAAAATAGACACATACAGAAATGTGACATACATTTCATATAACAGGATAATGTTATTGACCTTTTCTTTCTTTCTTTGTAATATAAGTTTTATGGGTCATTTCTTCCTACATAATTTGAATAATTTAATAAATCATGATAAGAAACTTCAGTGTTCATTTAATTAAAAATAAAGTGTGTGTAGGCATATGAGAAAATTAATTCGGAAAAGGTGTCAAAATTAACACGTTCAGTTACGTATTGATAAAACAAAATTTTTTTATCACATTTTTGTTTTACAAATTTTAAACTACTATCTTTGCGCTCTTACTTATTGATATATATACGAAAATTCAGAATTTTCGGGTAAAGGACATTAGTTGCGATTTATTAAGCCTTAACGACGTTCACTTACATATCAATTTTATTAGTTAAACAAAATTTTTTATGACATTTATTGTTTTAACAAATTTTAGACACTGCTATCAATGGCGCTCTAATTTATTGGACCTATATGAAAATTCGAATTTTTGGGTAAAGGATTATCGAGTTGTGATTTATTAGGATTAAAACCATATATATTTACATATAACTATCATTACTACCGTAATTACTTATTTACTAATACATCTCATTCAAATTATAATGCACCTTTTTCATGGCATTCACTCGAAGTTGCATCATTTTCTTTTTACCTCATACAGCTCTAAATCTACCCTCAATTTTTTATTTCCTTGATTAACACCTCGAGTCTTTTCTTCCTCTCGTCAATACTTAATAATTCTTTTCTCTTCTTATCATTCTTATTACTTTCACCATTTTAGCAATAAAAAGTTTACTGAATAATGCAATCCCGGAAGCCTTTTATTATAAACATGCATCCTTTCAAAACTGCTAACTTACTCAAAAACTTTTAGATTTATATGAATGATTACCTTGCAACTTTTAGCTTTGACCTTAAACTCAACATTTTAAACCTCCGCTTACAATTTAACCTTGAAAGAGCTCCAAAAGCTTCGATTTTACCACCAGAGGGTGAGTGACTCAAAATTTAAATCCACCACAAGCATGCTTCAAACGTCAGTGAGACGTGGAGCGTTCTGGCATAACAGAAAACTCACTTGACCTTGAAATAAATCCCAGAATTCATTATTTTCTCGGGTCAGAAATGCACTAGATGATAAGCCTATTGAAAAGCTACCTTTACCTCAAAAGTAGGGGATTTATAGAAACTACTACCTATCAGTACTACCCCAAAGTAGGTGATTAGCTTTTCTATAATATAAAACTACTTTCAGATTGTACTTGAACCTTCCCTCATGACCAGATGTTTAGGTTTTGACCTAGTTCAGTTTAGCCTGTGTTGAGAAACAACCGTCGGTTTTGGAAACGGTTATCTATATTTGGAGAAACATCCTGGATGACTATTGTATGAGCCACGCTTTTATTACAATTTAGTTAATAACCATATAGCCTATCATTCTTCTTGTTTCCATGACTCGTTTAGAATTGATCCTGCAGGTTTCGGCTACATTTCGATCGAATGATGTCATAAGATCGGTCTGTGACATATGGCCTTGAGAATTTCTTGGAGACCTTGAGAATGTGCAACCACCAGATACTGTAAGCATAACGTTTAGCCAATACAGGAACCTTGATATTCAGCATAGACAACAATCTTGTTTCCACGAACTGATTATATTACTAGAATTCAGTAATAGGAACTCTTATTTGCTATTTCTAGAATTTTACCTCAAGGAATGTTAAAAGTTGACTTGTTGACCTAGATGGATACTGGGTTATAACCTGAAATAGTTTGCATCAGGGCTTTTGCCAAAACAATGAATCACCTTTGTTATCAGATGTGACCTTGAAAATTATAAGCATAGACTTTGAAGCGTTGGTTAGAACAATGCATCGTCTTAGTTCTTGATTTCCTAATTAGATGTATTTAGATAACAATCTATTTTGAAATTATAACTAAACAATGGATCGTCTTTGTTCATTCATCACAAAATTGTTAGCATAGACTTTGTACCGTTGGCTAGAACAATGGGCCCACTTGTTCCTGATTTCTCAGAATTGAGATGTTGAATCTATTTCCACCTGAACAATGGATCTCTCATATAACCTTCGAAACGGTTACCAAACAGCTATCTGTTTTGAAACGGCTACCTGTTTAGAAACGGCTACCTGTTTTAAAACGGCTACCTGTTTTAAAACAGCTACCTGTTTTAAACGGCTACTGTTTGACCACTTCAGGGCTCTAGGGTGTGACATGGCTGATGAAACATGCATAGACAACACTTTTGCTTAGGTTTGTAATAAGTTACGGACAACGTCTCTAAGTAAGCTGAATGTTGGCTAGTATACAATATAATGAAGCGATGACCTATTAGGAAAGATGATGATGATATCTTGTGGACCACATTAAACGAAAATTGAATGCGAAAACAAATAATAAATAGATATGCTCCAGTAAAGGTATTACAAATGTTACCATAATATGTATATTTTATTTTGCTATTCTAAGAAGCTTTGAGTCTAACATAAGAACTGTAATATTATACCTTCTCAATACCTTGTCAATAAATTTAACCTTGAAGATTGGTTGGTATGAATTGTAATATGATACCAATAAATCTTAATGAAAACTTAGCCAATATAGCTGCAGACACACGCTACATTTTTTTTTTTGTCTGGTTGTCTTCGTTAGCGTGTTTATATGCGCTAATGCAATCTTTCCTACAGTTCCTGATGCATCATTCTCAACCAGATATTGCTTTGGTTGGTATGAATTGTAATGATACCAATAAATCTTAACCTTGAAGATTAGCCAATATAGCTGCAGACACCATATTATTATACACCACATTTTTGTCTCATCAATAGCAGCTCTCTTCATTATGATATACCTTCATTTAATCAAAATAGAAGACTTTCTTTTTTTTTGCAACAAAAATATATAATTTATTTCAAACAATTATACATAGATATATATGTTATTATTTTTTACAGAAATGTTAAATTAGTCATCTTTCCTACAGTTCCGGCGCTGGTAATGCATCATTCTCAACCAGATATTGCTTAAACTTTTCAATGCGATCTTCTTTTGAACTATTCATAAAATCCTAAGGTAAGTATGCACTTAAAGTTCTGGGTTTCAATGATAATATGTTTCCCATACTAATAGTATTCATATCAATCACTTTATATTTTGCGTCTTTTACGTTCGTGAAGGATTTACAGAAAGTGCTACTGTTCAATGCTGATAGATCCATCTTTATTGATTCGAGAACGCATGAATTATAGTTGACACCGGAACTGTCCTTATATTACTGCATCATGATGTTAGAGGGAAGTGCACTTTGATAATTGTATCGATAGGCTAATCTGCATCTGATGAGGATGAACTACTACCATCAGAGATGCCGTCCATTTTCATTGCAAAACTGATGCAATTGCGCGGCTTTCAATTCTTCTACAAAACATGTTCTACATATTTCCTTTAAATTTAAAAACTTTTCACATATCTTTACTCCTTTTCATACTTTTCACTAGGACGTTACACTCCGCTTCACTATAATCACCTCGCCCGTAAACCGCCTCATGTTCGGCATCGAATACTAATGCTGAAAATTCTTGCTTCAAGCGTTCCACCGCTGTTCTCAGGTCAGTTGCTTTGGTCCATTGCTCTTGAGCGTATGCCATCCACATGTTTGACACAACACTCACTACCCATTACACTATTTCCTTATATTGTTACTCTAAACGACCACTATGTTACATTAGTGCAGATATGAACCATCTCTTTGATTACCATACATATCTGGTTACGCGCATAAGCTACTTTCAACGATCATGCTGTCACTATACTTTTTAGCTGTAACGCGATCAACTTTTTAGTGAGGACTTGAACCGGCCATTTTAGCTATGATATACAGATCAATAACCTTTGAACACACTATTTTATAGACTTCTAAGAATTGTAATATGATGATTATGATGATGATGACATTACAGTTTCTATTTTTAGCTTCGGACCTTGACCTTGTAATATGATGAGGATGGTGACATTGCAATTTCTATTTTTAGCTTGGAGTATTCACCTTCAATGAACTCATGACCTACTTTTTATGCATAGCTTATGAGATCATCGTCGTGACCTTCAAGTGGAGTAGATCTTGAAAATTCTATTCTTAGATTTATGATTACCTTGCAATTTCTATTTATAGCTTTTCGCCTGACCATTTCTAAATGTTGCGAAACAGCTATCACTTTCATAGTTCAAACACGTCTATCGTTTACACAACAATAATTGCAATTATGCATTCCATATACAGTACTTGAATATAATATTACAAATCATACTATATGGATGCATTTTTGCAATTGCTACTTTTACTCATTACGAGTACAATCCATTTAACTTGAATTGCAATTGTGTATATATGTAAGATGTCTGAAGATTCATTGTGAGCGTTATTATTACTTTATGTCATGAAAAATCGTTACAATCTATTTTAGAAAAAACCGTATTACAAATAGTTTACAAATTAGTTACACCATTCTTTTATTATCATATTTCATATTGCCTAATTTATTGAGGAAAATGTATTTTAATATTCCAATAGTAAAGAGGACCTTCAAGTTTTTCCAAATTTTTTAGTTCTATCATTAGCGCTCTAATTTATTGGACCTGTATACGAAATTTCAAATTTTGGGTAAGGATTATCGAGTTGCGATTTATTAAATTAACAACGTTCAGTTACGTATTGATAAACAAAATTTTTTTATCACATTTTTTTTTGTAAATTTGAAACTGCTATCATTGGCGCTCTCATTTATTGGACCTGTATACGAAATTTCAGAATTTTTGGGTAAAGGACATTGGAGTTGTGATTTATTAAAGTTAACAACTTTAACACATATAAATTTTCATTTGGTAAAATTCATCTTTTTTATCAAATTTTTTTTGGTTTTAGCAAATTTGAAACTGTTATCATTGGCGCTCTAATTTATTGGACCTGTATACGAAATTTCAGAATTTTTGGGTAAAGGATTATCGAGTTGCGATTTATTAAGCAATTAACAACGTTCAGTTACGTATTGATAAACAAAATTTTTTTATCACATTTTGTTTTAGTAATTTGAAACTGCTATCATTGGCGCTCTCATTTATTGGACCTGTATACGAAATTTCAGAATTTTTGGGTAAAGGACATTGAGTTGTGATTTATTAAGCAGTTAACAACTTTAACTTACATAAATTTCATTTGGTAAAATTCATCTTTTTTATCAAATTTTTGGTTTTAGCAAATTTTGAAACTGCTATCATTGGTGCTCTAATTTATTGGACCTGTATACGAAATTTCAGAATTTTTGGGTAAAGAAAAACAAATCATAGCTATTTCTTTATTCAATAAATGCTATACATTAGATAAGCAGGACGATAATACAAAATTTCCATTAAACATACAGTGTTATATGAATTAATATTATACTTAGCATTTATAACATCATCAATATCTTTATAAATGTCATCTATATTCAGACTGATCTCAACATACAGCTCGCTGCAATTTATATAAGAAATATGTCCTACATATTACAACATGCTTAAACTTGTTAAATACCTACTGTTGACCTTGACTAGAATATGATGATCAGCTCCAAAATTTGTATTTCCGCTAAAAGTTTAACCTTGAAAATTATTTATGATTACCTGGCAATTTCTATTTTAGCTTTTCACCTTTTATATTTCTAAAATATGACACAACCGTAAGTCTTCGACCTTGAATACTATTTTGCCTTGCAACTTTTACCTTGACCTTGACTTAGCAGGGTTACCAACCTAACACGTTCAATTATGCAGTACTTGAATATAATATTACAAATCATACTATATGGATGCATTTTTTGCAATTGCATGCTTTACTCATTACAGTACAATCCATTTAACTTGAATTACAATTGTATATATATATGTAAGATGTCTGAAGATTCATTGTGAGCGTTATTATCTGAAAGCATAGACTTTAAACAATGAGCCACCTTCTTGATTTCTCAGAATAGGGCGTGGCCTCGAAACCATAGACTTGCTTGAGGCAATGACCTTCAGGAAAATCAACAGTCTAGTAACTTTTCTAGTGACCTTGAAGGACTCGTGCAAGCATGACTTGAAGGGCAGGGTACCTAACACGTGGCCTTGGCAGTACAAACCACGTGGCCTTTAGAGCTACCTTAAAATAGGCAATGTTACTAACCTGTGACCTTGAAACGGGGAACGCGTACGTGCACGGTGAGTTAGGATCCCTATAGCTATACTACTTCTTCCTACGAATCTTTCCCAAAGAGTACGTGCTTGCCAATGGTGGAGATGGAATCAGCAATTCCCACAATAAACATGTGTAGACAATCGAAAACTCTCATGCTGTTCGAGAAACCCACTGTCCGAGAAGATACTCCATAAATGTTTGGGCTAGAATGATTAATAATGAAGTTATCAGACTAGATTTCTTCGAAGGAAACTTGGACAGCCAAATACACCAGACTTTCTTGAAGAACGATCTATCACTACTGGTTAAGGACATTCCTATTCAAATCAGGACTACGCTCCGGATCTTTATGGAAGAGGTGGTGGTGCTATTGCTTGGTCACCGATCTACTGATCCCAACCCATTAGACCTTTTCATGTGGGGACATGGGAAGACACTTACCTATGCAATGGGAAAGCCTAACAATACGGAGCAACTCATTCAGAAGGTTTATGCAGCGCCTTATGAGAGGAAAAACAATATGGAGAACTACGACTGGGAAGGAGAGCTTTGACGGAGTATTGACTTATGCATTGCACAAGGCGGTGGTCACATTGAGGAACTTTAATAACTGCACTATCATTACTCTTTTATTAAAATAAACCACATTTTTCCTAAGCCCTCTAGGATTTTAGTTCAGCTTCAAACCACGAAATTTCATAAACTTTTAGTGAATTTTTTAACATTAGTCATAAAATTCATAAACGAAGTATCTCGGATACCTCGGCGGCCACCGACAACATATTTTCTGATGTTAGTATTATTCTTGATATGCAAAGTACGTTTCTACCTAGAGTTTTTGAACATAACGTTGACGGCTTATACTTGTGCACTAGTTGTCCAAAAGATGCTAATTAATAGTTTCTGTCCATAAATTTATTATAAGTTAAGTCTTTGGATTTTGGTTTTTCGGTAGAAACTGTAATCTCTGCTGTAGCATTACTCACTTCAGAATTACTATCTGAATCAAAACTCATACTTAAATTATCATGAATAATTTCGCGAAACTGATAATTCACGCTGAAATGCTAAGAATACGATTTACATCAGGTAATGCGTACATTAGCAATTAATTGAGGTTATTTAAATTGTCAACGGAATTTAAATATAGGATAAATTAGTTGAAATTGATGTTACATGAAGAAACAAAATGTTGTAAGGCCCCAATGCACTAAGTTTATCTTTATTACCACGGCTATAGGACGCAATCGAAGGTTGGGCGTAAGTTCTTTTGGATACGGCTGATTGCTACCTGAGGTTTCATACCTCGGGATAAACAAAAAAAGGTTTTACACATGTACGTTAAGATAATAACAATATAAAATATAAGTTCTAAAAACACAAAAACAAGTTGTGATTGCTCAGAAACCGCACTCCGGGCGGCTCCCAGTACTTTCGGACATTGGACTGTGCTGTCCTTACGGTGGTTGAGTAAAGTAATATTAACGGCGTAAGTAAGAGCAATGCACTCACAAAAGGATAACCTGACTCAAAATACGAAGAAAATCAGACAATATTTTGAACACACCCCTGACTGGTAGCTTGAATAAAGTATTAATTTTTTTCTGTTAAGAAATGCGCGATAACGTTTTACTGCTCGTTGAAATATTTTCAAAGAGATAATCACATTGAGGTAAACGGCCTCTACCTGGAATAGGGTAGGTCAGTGTGTAAGAAAATCGACATGCTTGAACAGTTTTATCTAACTGATTTAATAAAATTTTAACGTATTTTGATAATACTTCTAAACAAACTTATTTAATTAACGGGATGTTGGAATTAGTTAGTTATTAACTGAAAATAGAATAAAATTGTTCGTTTTTTTTTCTTTCGGGTAATCTTCTATCAGTAACTAGGATCAAAGGGGAAATTTGATGGTGGAAATCGACGTTTGTGGGTGTTCTCGTATTGAATGATTTTCTAGAGGAACAATTTATTCATGTACAGAGATTATGCGTCATTCGGACTGTGTTATTTAGGAAGTGATGGTGGTGATAGACGAAAGAAATGTTACTGGACGAATTCCTTATTTAAGTTTAAGGTATTTAAACCTTCGGGAAACTTACTGGAATATTTACATTTTTATACAAGCGTGATGGATAAACCAAATGAAGTGCGATACAGGAAGAGCGTGGACTCAGGGTTTCAGAAAACAGGTAGATAACAAAACCGACAATTACGTTAATTGAGAACATTTTAATAGTCGCTTCTGTCTATAAAATTTTGTGATCTGGAACTTTTAGGATAAGAAATAATTCACGGATCTTGCTTTGATCGTACTTTCTGATGGACATTATGGGGTCGGTAGAATTTAGCTAAACAGCCTTTCTGTACAACTGTGTAAGTAGACAACGCCACCGGAAATTAATCTCCCACCGTTATGGTCTCCACAGGTGTAAGAAACGTACGTGCAGGTGAAGGTAAACTTGAGCGACAGCGTGCCAGGGTGTACAGGAGAATTCGAGAAAGGATTCGAGTAGAGGCTGGATGCTTGCTTATGGTTAAATAGAAATCCTCGGAAAGCGGAGACAGCCTCATTTCAGAGATTGGCTTTTGTTTCAGTAGTGGGGCTGGAGGGGACGTATAAAATTCTTAATGTTATCGTATCGACGTGGGAGAGGATAAAACTGATTATTTGGAATTCTGCAATTTTGGTAAAATTGATTTATTAGCAAATTAAAAAATTGAGAGTTTCGGCTATTTACATCATCGGTAATTGGCAGTTAAATTATTTTCATTACATTTCATTTCTTTATGAAATATTTCATTATTACTTATGAAAATCGAGACTTGCTGATCGAAAGTGATCGCAAAAATATTTCTTTTACCTACACTAAGTCAAGATGAAATCTTAGCAACATACTTCAATGTATAAAATTGTATTTTGAATAATTATGGATCTGAATAGGCTAAGCTTGGTCCACCGTGTTAAAGCCCTAAGGAACACTTAAGAGGATGGATTGCGGGATATTGATTTGCCAAGAGATGCCGATGACCGGCTACCTTAATTGTCTTTCTATCATAAGTGAAATGAAAACAGGAGCTAGGGAAATCATTCCAGAGTTTAGAAGCCGTGCGAAAGACTGCCGTTTGGAACGACAGGTGGAGATTTGTATTGCATATTGAAGGTGTAAATAAGCAAACAAACTATTCCTTACGAAGGTGGCCCCAGAAGGCATAATAGCCATTGTAATACCTATAATACAAGAAAAGGCCTGAAATGATTCCTTTATGCTCAAGGGGAGTGTATGTCAGAAGTTAAGAACGGGTCATTTATAAGCCTAATCGCTTTTTTTTAATACGATAAATGATTCGGAGAGCGTATTAAGGAGCACCAACATAGAGGTGAGAATCGCATTCTAGATGAGTTCGAATCTGGGTCTTATTCAGCAGCAAGAGTTGTTAGGAAGTAAATTACTGCTTAGATCTGTACAAAAGGCCTATTTCACGAGCAATTGTTTTGGTATCTCATAGTAGATTTGAGGATACAGTCATTTCCAACGTAGTAATGGAGTCTGAAAACTTAAGATTTAAGTCATTCATACATACAACAGGAAATGATCGATCTTTTTTGACGGACACAAGACAACACACAGTTTTATTAGCATTAAATTTAACTAGATTATTACTTCCCCATTCAAGGATACGTTGAATGTTTTTGTGGATCAAAATTGCTATTTATGCTTTAATGTCTTGATTTGAGAGTAGACTGAGATGAACTACAATGAAGAGTGTTCTCATCAGCAGAGCAATGGATCGGGTTAGTCGTTAAAGAAATAAGACCATTTAGTATAGCAGAAAAGGTGTAGACGCTATAACTTATCCATGTGCCACGCCCGCGTTAATGCTGGTTTCTTTGGAAAAAAAGCTATCACATAGGAGACTAGAAAAACAGTTGATAAGTGTATCATTTAACCCAAACGAGTTTCGCAAGTGAACTCTTATCTCAAACTTGGTCAAATGCCTTTGAGATATCTAAAGGGGCTACAAACGTTTCACTGGATTATTCTAACGTATTGTTGTTGAACGGCTCTGCCTAAGCCGATCTTGGTGGTTACTAAGAAGTTTGTTAGTTTCAGAGAAAGATAGTAGTTGCTGATTGATGATTTTAGACAAAATAGAAGTGATGACAATTGGTCGGTCGGTCTTATTGACTTTTTTGGGAATAGGTTGACATTTACTAACTTCCATGATAAAGGAAATTCCCCAGAAGATATAGAGATATACTAGAGCTTAGACAGGACTGGTACTAATTCGGGGGAACATTTCATTAAGACAATAGCTGTGATCACAGCTTTTCCACAATCATTTAGACACGAGTTTGATGCAAATAAATCCACAAAAAGATTGGGTTTATCTGCAGAATCGGCAACTACAGATCCGTTAAAAGATATCATGGGGAGAAATGAAGATATATCACAGTTTTTACTGATGGCTTTAGCTAAAGACCAAAATTTACAACTAATTAAAGGATATGTAGCTAACTCATTGCATTTTCGTTGTTTAAACAACTTTCTAGTTTTGCGGGTATTTCTAGCACCAACGTACCCGGCATGACTCTCGGCCGTTTTATTAGATTTCCATCTAATGTAAGGTTTATTTTTCACAGATATTGCATCAACACAAGCCTTATTCAACCAAGGCTGGACACGCGAATGACCTATACGAATCCGTGTGTTTTGGGAATGAATAAACCCATGCCCATGAGAATAACTTCAGATACTGAAAGAGCAATTTCCGAAGAAGAGGACGACTTAAAACAATATTCACGTTATGGAAAGTTTGCAAAAAAGTTCCGTAAATCACTTCATTTAACTGACTTAAAACATCACAAGGTTGTATCAGTGTTGCGAACAACAGAGGGGTCAGTGATAGTAGAAGTTATTTCTATCAGACAATGGTCAGATAGAACCATACGGGAAAGAACCGAAGTTTTGTAAACAAGTGAGTTTGATGTAAAAAAGAGATCTAGAAGATGTGGAGTATGGCTAAGGATACGAGGGATTCTTGTGGGTTTAGAAATCATTTGTGTGAGATCACATGAAATAGTAAATATTTCTGCACTATGGCCCGCAAGATTAGTAGTAGATAAAAATTGAAGCCAATTATGAACATTGAAATCTCCCAGAATTGAGATATCGCAAAATGAAAACTGAGAGAGAAGATAGTCAACTTTCAAACTAAGGTAAATGACCTTTTTTCTTCAATAACTAACCCAATCCATTGCTACTCCAGTACTCTCATTGTAATTCATCTCAGTCTACTCATAATGGTAATCCACACTTTATGTCAAATCAAGTCATTAGTGTCATTAGTGACATTAGCTGAAATGAAAAATTCAATCAACGAAGACATTCAATTCATTCTCGAATGGGAAAGCAATAATCTAGTTAAATTTAATGCTAACAAAGCTCAGTGTTGCCTTGTGTCCGCCAAAAAAGATTTATTTCCTGTCGTAAGTATGAATGGCTCAGATCTTAAGTTCTCTATTACTCTGTTGGGTATGACTGTAGCCTCAAATCTATCATGGGTTGACCATATAATGTCAGCTACCAAAACAGCTGCTCCTAAAATAGGCTTTTTGTACAGATCTAAGTAGTGCTTAACCTCGCAACAACTCTTTCTGCAGTATAAGGCCAAAATTCGACCTCACCTAGAATATAATTCTCACCACTGGGTTGGTGCTCCACAAT